>JANTPZ010108789.1:0-11543 GCA_025593235.1 Vachellia pachyceras | reverse complement strand
ACAATATTATGTAAATAATATTTGTGTGTGTTAGTTTAATATTTAATTTATTTGATAAATTAAATAACTAGCATTAATTTAATTTATAAAGATAAATTGAATATATTGGCTCATTATTTAGATTAATTAAATGGATATGATTTGATTAGATCAATTTAATCCAAGTTAAGATTGCAAAATTCGAATTTCACATTTTGAATTTCAAATTTCAAGATTAGATCTTGAATATTGGAATTGCAAGATTAAATCTTGAATATCCTTTTTGAATTTCGAATTTCAAGATTGGATCTTGAATATTGGAATTGCAAGATTAGATCTTGAATATCCTTTTCAAATTTCGAATTTCAAGATTAGATCTTGAATATTGGAATTGCAAGATTAGATCTTGAATATCCTTTTGAAATTTGAATTTCAAAGATTAAATCTTAAATATCCTTCTGAAATTTGAATTGCAAGATTAGATCTTGAATATCCTCTGAAATTTTGAATTGCAAGATTGGATCTTAAAATTCAAATTCGGATTTTTCAAGATTAATAAAAGATTAATCCTTGATTATGATGCACTCCATAAGCTTTATAAATATGAGTGCTCGTGAACAGAAGAGGCATCCCATTCTGAATTTGAATTCGCTCTTGAGCCACGAAACCCTAGAGAGAGAGTGAAACAAAGAGGCGCTAGCACGCTGCTATTGTTGGAGACTGTTTGCGTGGATACCGGTAGAGGGAGGCAATTGAAAGAATGTCGACTCCTCGTGATCGGAAGCAAGAACGCGGAAGGTTGTGGAATCTGAAGAGATCCAGACGCAAAAAAAGGGACAATCTCGAAACGCAAAAGGTACGTCTTCATCTCCTCGATCTAAACGCCTTTGACAGATCCGTATTCGGGATTAAAAAATTTAAATTCCGCTGCGTGTACGTGGATCAACAAGAATATCAAGTAAAACTTGGCTAAAGAATAAATTTGGCCTTTTAAATTCATATCAAATTTCAGTTTGATCCCATACTTTTATTAATACATTTTTAATCTTTTTATTTTAACACTGTTATTTTTATTTAATAGAAAATGATGATTAATCGAATGTAAATTATGATTTTGGAATTAAATGCATATAAAATATTTTCAAAATTGTAGTGATTCTTTTAGAATTTTCCCTAAATTTTATACCGTATTTCTGTAAATTATTTATAATAGACGACGTCAAAACACTCTAACTTCACTTGTCCTAACTGACTTGTCTGTTTAGGGATGCGGTAGAAAAGTACTTTTACGCAAGCCAGGTAAAATACGTGGAGATTATCTCGTTTTGCTGAAAAACACTGTTAAATGTGCATTTGGCTTTTAGAAACATTGTTAAGCCCTATATATATTACACTTCCGTTTCTATTATGAACTTGTTGCCCGTGTCGGTCTTATAAGAAGTAACCTTTTTGGCTTGCTCGGCTACCTGGGCAGCTTGCTTCTTCACTAAATTAGCCAATCTCGCAATGCTCACCTCAAAGGCAATAGATCGATCAGTAGAGCCAGTTGTTTTCCATGTCATGGTTAGCAAAAACAGAATGCACAAAACAAAGGATGATGATAATGGTGTGAAACCTTGCGCTAAGTGTAGTATTATTTTTGAAAGACCGTTGTTGGGTCCCACGGTCGACGTTAAAATGTTTGAGTAAATTTCAGTCGAGTATTAAAAAAGGAAAAATGGTTTGGGCCATCAATAGCAAATGAAAAAAACAGAGAATATTACCTGGCTTAAGCAAGACAACCAAAAGAGATTTTATTGATATGATATTTCTTGTACAGTGGAAGTTGATTGAGTTCCAAGAGTAACACGAAAAAGAGAGAGCGTTGCATGTAACAGAGTGTAATCATTCTCCCTTCAATGAAAGATAAAACCAAAATAAATAAGCTGCCTACACCTCCATAGTGCATCCTTCTCATTTAACAGCTCTGAAGATTTAGGGGTAGGGGTGCTGATCACTGGATCCTTAAATCTAACTATCTAGCCTGAAGTTTGAAGATGTCAAAGGCGGGTCTGACCACTCGAAGAGATTCCATGTGTCTCCTTATCATTTGCCTGTTTGACCTGCAGCTAAATCACGCTTCTTCATGGGCATGTGAATTCGGCCTTAATTTGGTCTAACCCAAGTCAATTTTTTGAGCATCAAACAATATTAATACAATATTAATGAATTAAGTAAAAAGAACTGGATTGTGAAGGCAGCATATATTATGTGAATTAACACATAATTTTGTAAGGATCACTTGTCCAAGAGCAAGGCATTGGCAAGATTCAAGAATTGACACTATAAAGTGGATTAAAAAAATGGAGTTTCCCTGCACTCAAGAAGTCCAATGTTTCACCGACCAGCTACACTTGAGAAAAGCCCACCTCCTTCTCCTAAACTCCTGTCTATTCATCCCACACCAACTTTTGGGATCACACGATAAAGCCTCCACCTTAATCTTCCTACACGTGCCTCCCTCTCATTGGCCCGACATTTTTTATTCTCTCTCCCATCCTTTCCTCACTCACTTTTAAAAAAAAAATGGACCGGCCATTGAACCAAGTGAGGCAGTAGTTCAAAGGTTGATGGGTCATATCGGTGTCAACCAAAAATCATATCGGCTACATTAAAATAATAGAATTTAAACGATTATATTTTATTTTATAAAAATTAATAGGTAAAACTTATAACATTATTTTATTTTACCCATATTTTAATTTTTTAGTGTTTAATTAAATATGGATGATAAAAATATTAAGATAAAATAAATTAGTTTTATCTTATTTCCTAATGAGTACATTTATTTAAATAGGAAATTAAAAGCTAGTTCTATTACTATATTTGTTTTTAAAAATAATTAATGACATCCTCCCACTCTGGTTCCATTTTTAATTTGTCTTAGCATTTAAGGGGTTTTTTTAACCAAACTGGTTTGACCATCGGGTTGGCTTTTTATCCCATTTAAATTTCTGCAATTTCAGAAAATACAATTAAATCTCAAAACAATAAATTCACTTATATGTGTTTGCGTTTTGTAAACATGTTTATTAATTTTTTAAATTCGTAATACGTAAGTTAACTCAATTTTAATGCTAGATTTCTGTAAATTATTCAATGACTTAGTCGGCAAGAATATCAAATAAAGCTTGTCTAAAGTATAGATTTGATTATTTAAATTCACATCAAATTTAAGTTTGGTCCCCTCGATTTAATAGATACAATTTTAATGTTTTTATCTTAACACCAATATTTTTATTTAATGAAAAATGATGATTCATCAAATGTAAATGATGGTTTTAGAATTAAATGAGGATAAAATATTCTTAAATTCTAAGTATATAATATAATCATTTTTATATTTTAAAATTTGACTATATTTTATAATTATTCAATTGCAAAATCACCGTTTCAAAGTGATGAATTATCATTTTTTATTAAATAAAAATAACAGTGTTAAGACAAAATGATAAAAAAAATATACATTTTCAATTTAAATGATTAAACTGAAAGAGTAGATGTATAATCTAGCCAGTAAAACTTTATGTAAGACTTTCACTCGGGGAAAAAAACTTTATGTAAGACTATACAAATTTGACAGGGAAGAAAAATTACTTTTCTAAGCAATGACTTTGAAAAATGACTTTTATCAAGAATGTGTTTTAAAAGATGAAAATTTGTTTGGATAAATGTTGTAAAAGTGAATTTTGGTGGAAAATGATTATGAAGGAAAATGAACCTCATTGAATAATATATATTATTTTATATCATGATGAAATTAGGGATAAAATGAAATAATAAACTTACAAAACAATGTCTCAGATCACGACTTAATATATCTTAAATTGAAACTTAAAATTTTTATATCTAGATCCTGACTTGAAATATATTTTGAATATAAGTAGTTTTTTCTCCTCTCCCTGAAATGCAATAAGTGTAGCCTTTGGTCAAAAAAGTAAAATTGAATGCTTCATGAGCAGAGACCAAGCAATCCACCAAAAACACGTCATCCTGCATACCTTTGTTGGGGATTGGTTAAAATATAACCCTTTCATCAGCTCTTTCTCAAACATAACTCCTGTTGGGAGGTTTTTCCTTTCCATTCCCATGGATCAAAAACTTAGATTCTTGCATAAACTGTTCAGCAGATCCATGCTGCAATGCAATTATCTTGTGAGAACAAGAATCAGTTTTGTTAGGATATTGTTATTCATGATATTGATCCGAAAAGGGCAATAAAGGATCTATTCAAAGGAATTAGCACATGTATTTTTCAAAAGGAATAAGTACATAATAAAGCTGCTATCTTTTTTAAAGTGAAAATTAGTGGGGGAAAAGGTCACCTTAATAAAGGCATGAATCAGAGTATCAGTACTTCATACATACAAAATTTGCATAGATACTCTGTATATTTAAAAATTTATCAGGTTTATCTTAGTAGTATTGAATTGGAAGGTTTTCTCCAATTTTTTTCTTTTTTCCCCAAAGGTAATCAGTGCAGTGCAATTATATGAAATCTAATGCAAAGTAAATTATATATTTGTGTGAATTATCAATAATACGGTTTCTTATAAATTCTATGATACATATTGATTATTTTCAATAGTTCATTTCACAGTAAAAAAGTGTTTCAAATGTACGAAAGTTTTAAATTTTGTTTATTATTATCTATTTATAATAATATGTCTATAATAAAAAATCCAAACAAGCCACAATACTTAAAGAATAAAAGAAATTAGGGAAATCAATCGGTATTTGGGGTGTTTTTATACACTTTTTTCTCCTTTTTTTTACATTAAATATAAGTCGAGATAAAACTCTTCTAAGGTACTTACAACGATTAACGTAAAATCAATTTTTCAACGGATTTTCAAAGGCGTACATTATCTTTAAAATAAGATTTTAAGTTCGATTCTATTAGTTTTTGCCCTTATAATCATTATCTGTAGTTGTGACGTTGTTGACTAACCCAACATCGGAATAAAGTCGAAAATTGATTAATTACGTTGCTGCATAATTACATTTTCATATACTTGCACATAAAATCTACTACATTAAAATGATAGAAAGATGTATACAATTTATTTTTTTCTCTTTTGCGTTGTTATGCTTTTAAAATTGTTTTCTTAAAAAAATAGAAAAGAAGAAAACAAAAAAAAAATCTATTTACATCATTGTCCTGAAAATTGCATTAGAAAACATAAAAATTTGCTTAAAACAATTGTTTTTAAAATTAACTTGGAGATCTGAGAAAACATGAAGGACATAACGGAGAGTATAGAAAGATGATGTAAAGTGTAACATCTCGCTTATTTCTTTTTATATTCATTGGATACCATTAATGAACCGCTCAAATGTCCTTGAAATCTATAAAATAGCTAAACAAGTGAATTAAAAATTTTTGGACTAAATTACAATTCACCTATCACTATTCACTTGGTGAATTTCATGTTTTTAGCCAAATTTTAAAATTCGTAACTAAATCTAAAAAAATTGAAATCAAGTGGTTTGAGTCTCTAATTGAAGCTCATTAAGTTCTCTACCAAAAAATACCCATTTATCTAATTTATTGACCAACTGATGACAATTTCATGCATGATAAACACTGTCCATTTGATCATTTTTCAAATTTTCAGGTTTTTCCGTTAAAATTTGGAAAATGCAAGTCTTTATCTACACATTCCGATTTAACAAACTTAGACTCTTTTTAAAGCTTAAAATGTGTAGTATTTTTCTGAAAAATTTAGTGCTAATTAGTCTTCATTTGATATTTCTATCTTTTACTCTAACTTTGTCTCTTATCAAAGGCTTTGGACCTTTTTTAAACTTGCTTTCATGCTCATATTCCTCTTTCATGCATATCTTCAATTCATATAATAATATAACATCTTTGGCCTTTCAGCACAGTACATTCATCATGTCTCATAATATATGAGTTTAATTATGTAATTTACATAACTAATTTGCACCAATATCTAGTAGATTTAGTACATAATATTCCACCTTACATTTACACTTCCTTTGTCACATCCCAAAAAGTGTGGTGTGTAGAAAATCGAGAAGGATGAAGGCAACATGTCAATTGGCGTAGAAAAAGGGGGACAGAGAAAGGAGAAGATAAGGTGTCGGCAAGGAGAAGAAAAAAAAGAGAAAATAAGGAAAAGAAAAGATAGAGAGAGAGAGAGAGAGAAGAAGGAAAACGAAAGAAAGAGTGCGATACGTGGTCGAGGGTGAGGTAATATAAATACCTTAACTCTTGTTCCTCTCGCCATATGTGTTCGCGAAGGAGAGGAGTTACATCTCCGAGGCCATTCTATTACGATAATTTAGATAACTAAAATATTTTCTTTTCAATAAATTACTTTTATAAAAGTTATTCTATATATTTTTATCTTCATAATTAGATATGACTTTCTATATTTTGAGTGGGAAAATTGTATTAATGTTAAAATTGACGTTGTATTTTAAAAAAAGGTGAAAAGGGCCTCTGCAGGTCTGGCCTGAAAATACGCTGGGAATTCAATACTGAATTTGTGCAGGCCTGGCTGGCCAAAATTTCGTCTCCATAGGTAAGGGGCGTAAGGGAAAAAAGCAAAGGGCATTACACCTGCAGCCTTCCCAATGTCATCGTCCTCGTCCCCATCCCATCCCCCTAAAACCCCCTAATCTCCCATATTTTAAATTTTTAGTGTTTAATTAAATATGGATGATAAAAATACTAAGATAAAATAAATTAATTTTATCTTATTTCCTAATGAGTAAATTTATTTAAATTGAAAATTAAAAGCTAGTTTTATTACTATTTTTGTTTTTAAAATTAATTAACAACATCCTCCCTGTAACGACCCTTTCCACTAAGCAAAGCATTTAGCATAATAAACAATTAACCATGGTTATAGAAGAATTTTTTTTCCCAAAAACTTTATATCTCATTCTTCAGATTAATACGTTTGGATACAGGGCACAACACCACCCACAAATCCACTATAATAAGACTAAGGCCACAGTCAACATCAGGGATAAAACACAGCCCACTAGTCTTCGTTCTTTCACATTATCACATATATAAGACTAAGGGCACAATTCACATAAGGTTAGCACCCAGCCCACTAGTCCATATTCTTTCCCACTGAACTTCAACACAGGATTTAGATACAAACAGTGTTATGTCAAAGAAAATAGAATTAGAACATATAACAATATGATGACAATATATATAAATATTACAATTCCCATAATTCTAGAGGCATACAAGGTTACAAATGCTTATGCCTCTGCCTGCTTTCCTGGACCATTATTCTGACAAGAGGTCTCGCCTGAAAAAATGTTAATACCACGGGGTGAGACATTAAGTCCCCGTAACCAAAATCAATTTATAAAATATGCAAGAAAGGATTGTAAGTTAGAGAAGCAGGTTTATCAGCAGTCACATTAAAATAGAAAAATAATAAATAATATATTTTCAATAGTTGTAACCGTCCCCACCCATTCATCATGCTCCCCCTTATATCTTCTAGACGTGTTACAGCCTATCAGTGATAGTATACCTGGCCAAAAGTTAGCTAGTCACATCAAGAACACTGTCCCCTTCCATGTCACCACCAAATATACTGTAACAGGAAGGTGTCCGCCCAAAACACTCAACTCAAATCTGGGCCAAGAGTGAGAGAGCCAATGGGCACACAACAACCGCATCTCTTCCACACAACCCAATATATCCCATAGAATAATACAATACACTCAGTGATATGTATTTTTCTTTCATCAACATCCCACAATAATAACAATCCACATAATTCATAATCACCACAATGGCAATCATTTCAACCATAATCATCACCCATACATATATGTTGGAAAATACATTGTTTCACTGATAAATGTAAATATTCAACATATACATGAACTTTTAAAAACACATATAAATATTATAAAAGAAAGTAAGGTTCCAAAAATACCTTACAGTCCATAAAGTGTATATAAAATAAATTAACCCCGATTACCTTAACTCCAAGCTTAACCTTAACAACTTTAGAAGTCAAGAGTACAATAAATTATCCCAACAAAACTTAAGAGCAATTGCGCGCTCTCTCCTTTATCAGCTACGAAATAGAGAGAAGGAAGGGATGCCTAAGGTATTTATAACTCCTCTCTGCTACATCTCCGAGTGCGCACACACCTTTCTCTCTGTCTCTCTCTGTTTTTTTCTCCTCTCATTTATTTCTCTTGACTTCTCCCCTCTCACTTTTCATTTTTTTCTTCTTTCATTTAATTCACTCTTCCTCACTTTCTTCCATTTTCCTCCTTCGTCGACACCATGTCCCCTCCTTCTTTTTGACTTTTTTTTTCTTTTGTCTTCTTGTTCTTTTCTTATGCTCCTCTTTTATTATATTTTTTTTATGTTACACTCCCACTCGGGTTCCATTTTTAATTTGTCATTCAAGAGGCTTTTTAACCAAACTGGTTTAACCACTGTGTTGACCTTTTATCCCATTTAAATTTCTGCAATTTCAGAAAATACAATTAAATCTCAAAATAACAAATTCACTTATATGTGTTTGCATTTTGTAAACATGTTTATTGATTTTTAAAATTCTTAATACGTAAGTTAACTCAATTTTAATACTAGATTTCTACAAATTATTCAATGACTTGGTTGGCAAAAATATCAAATAAAGCTTGGCAAGTATAAATTTAATCGTTTAAATTCACATTAAATTTAAGTTTGGTCCCCTCAATTTAATAAATACATTTATAATCATTTTTATATTTTAAAATTTAACTATATTTTGTTATCATTTAATTGCAGAATCACCGTTTAAAAGTGATGAGTTATCATTTTTTATTAAATAATAATAACAGTATTAAGAAAAATGATTAAAAATATACATTTTCAATTTAAATGATTAAACTGAAAGACTAGATGTATACTCTAGCTAGTAAAACTTTATGTAAGACTATGCAAACTTGACAGGGAAGAAAAATTACTTTTCTTAGCAATATAACTTTGGAAAATGACTTTTATCAAAAATGTATTTTAGAAAATGAAAACTTGTTTGGATAAGCGTTGTAAAAGTGACTTTTGGTTGAAAATGATTATAAAAGAAAATGAATCTCATTTAATAATATATATTATTTTATATAGTGAAAAATTAGGGATAAATAACATAATAAACTAGTTACAAAACAATGTTGATGGTTATGACTTAATTTATCACAAATAGCAATTTAAAATTTTTATATTTAAATCACTATTTAAAATATATTTTAAGGAGAAGAAGTTTTTTTCTCTTCCACCCTAAAACGTGTCATGTCCGTGTCATCTATGTCGCATCAGTAGAAAACTTCACAACCCCCCCCCCCCCAAAAAACAAAATAAAAACAAACTACTTGGTTTCGTTCTGCATCTCAGACACGAAGACACTGCGGAGAGCAAACGGAAGTGAAAGATGGAGATCTTGCCGAGGGAGTGTATATGCAAAATCATTTCATCAACAACAGCAAAGGATGCGTGTCGATCATCCGCCGTTTCTTCTAATTTCAAGGAATGCGCAAATTCGAATGAGACGTGGGAAGCTTTTCTGCCGTCCGATTGCCGAGACTTGGTCTATCAATCCTCGTCTCCAAACTTGATCTCTCTACCGGCGAAACAACTCTACCTTCATCTCTCCGATCATCCCCTTCTTTTAGCCGATGGAAACATGGTAAGTAAGATCAGTTCCGAATTTAACCTATTATTGCTTTCGTCTTGCTTGATCGAAACTTATGGGCGAAACTCGTCTTTGACGCGTTCACCCCACTTTTTAATAAGGTTATTTTTCTAGATTACTTAAAATGCAATTTCGGTGCTTTACTTGTCTGTAAAATAGTGCTGTTGATTGAAGATTGATTTGGATAGAACAGAGTTTTTCCCTGGTAAAAGAGAGTGGCAAGAAGTGTTACATGATAGGAGCAACGGGACTTTGCATTATCTGGGGAGAAACACCTGAGTACTGGGGTTGGATTCCTATTCCAGAATCCAGGTATGCTCCACTCTTTGTCGATGAACGATGCTTTAATAAAAATATCAAATTCATCCTCCCATATAATTATTTGTATAAACTACAAAGCTCTAATTCAAATCCGTAAAAAGTATAAACAAATCAAGGGTTATGGTAAAAAAAGCCCTAAAGTACTTGCACTACCATTTGCTTCCTGGTAAAAACCAACATTCAATCAAGGAAAAACTTTACATTGATGCACATGGACCGCAAAAAATAATGGTATTAAGCTCTATTTAAATGTTTTGACACTCTTGCTTTTATTTTAAATGTTTGTAGGTATTTTTTTCAAAGGTACTGTTGGCAAAATCTTAATTGCTATAACGGTTCTATACTGATTTACTCAACCCCATTTGGTTCAGTGAAAAACTATTGGAATGGAACGGAAAATTTTTTAGGGTGTGCTTTTGGTTGGTACGGGAATGGAAAATAGGTTGATTGGAAACTTTTTGTTTGGTTGAGGTAAAATTGTAAGAAAGAGTAAAATTGTATCAAATGACTATATTACCCTTGATGACAAATGTAAAATGTTTTTTATAAATATAAGTATTTATTAATAAAAATTCAACTTATTTATATTTATTATTTAATATTTAATTATATTATATTGATTAATTATATATATTTTATTAATTATATATTTATATATATATATTAAGACATGGTGAAGCCACACCTTCACCCCATTCGATTCGCATGGGGGAAGATGTGGTGAAAATATATCTCAACATCTTCACCCAATTCGAATGTGGTGAAGATTTGTTAATCTTCTCCGGCTCTGGTGATGTTTGCTTGTTCCATTCTTCTGTTTTCAAATGTTTTAAGTCGAGATGAATGATTTATTTGCAACGTTAGGCAATACACGAAGTTCATCTTCTCCGGTGATGATTTATTTGTTCATCTTCATCGTCTGTTTCTCTTTTGTTCGTCGTAAGCAGTGCAATGAGCTGCTTTGAATTTATGTTTCAACACACAAATACAATGTTAGGTCAAATTCGTCTTTTGCTTGCGATTGAATTTGGCTTCCCATCATTTTTTGTGGGAAGAGATGTTACCACGTTCGAATGAAAATGGCTTCCAGCGGGAAGCCATTTTCCGTCACAAATGTTCAACCAAACGGCCGCCACCTATGAAAAATCTCAATTTTCCTTTTCCATCAACTCATTTTTAGCGAAGCAAATGGGCCCTAATTGTTTAGTGACTTGTTTACACAGATTCTCCCTAGTGGCAGAGCTTGACTATGTGTGGTGGTTTGAAGTGAAGGGCAGCTTAAGGATTAAACTTCTGTCCCCAAAAACTTCATATGATGTGTTTTTCATCTTCAACTTTAGAAATGAAAGATATGGATTCACCGAAGCACCGGTGAATTTCAGTCTCACCATCGGACATAACTGCAGGTCTCTCAGGGTGGTGTTAGACCCTCCAGGATCTGATGTCACACAGAGAGAAGATGGATGGATGGAAGTTAAGGCAGGAGAATTTTTCGCTAAAGAAGGGGAAGAA
>JANTPZ010108788.1:0-13530 GCA_025593235.1 Vachellia pachyceras | reverse complement strand
ACACTCCTTCCCCAAATTCCAGAACTGGCCGAGACATACACCCAAATACCATCAACATGATTTTTCCAACTCCTAACACTTATGCCATCATATTCTTGAGTTCAAGCTCATTTTCATGGATGGTATAGCTTGATTTTAACTCTCCCATATCAAGTAAAAATTTGGGCAGAACCTCCCCTAAAAGTTCATCATCCCCAAATTTTACAAATTCAAAAACAAGCTCAACCAACCACAATATATACAAAAAAGGCTTCTTACAACACAAAGGAGACTTTTGCAACCAATCACAAGCTCTAAATCTCTCTCTTTCTCACTTTTGATCTCAAGAAACCTAAGTTTCAAACTTGAGAAAGAGAGACCAAATCGAAATTCCAATCCATGGAAGTTGTAGAGGAGAGCACAAGGAAGAGATTCATGTATAGCTTAAGGTGCATCCACATCTTACCTTTGATTTTCTTCAAGCTTTTATCCTCTTTTCTCCAAGAGAAATGGTGTCTTCTCCTCTCTCAATTCCAGCAGCAAAAAGTCGGCCAAAGTGGAAGGGAATGGAGGAGAAATAGATTTATAAAACCCTTCACAAAATTTCAATGGGTAAGATTGATAATTAGTGATTAAGTTTAAATCTAAGGGCTTTAGATTGCACCACATATCACCCACTTGCTTGTCTCTTATTGGGTCATCAAAAGTGGCTTATGATGGCTGTAACTAAGGGTTAAAATCTGGTTTGGCTAACTAAACTAAATCCCTTTTGGTTACTCTTACCGATTATACTTTTTACCGGTAAACATAACTTTATTCCGGGAAATATTTTTCTATTTTTCTAGAGATGTTTTCTTCCTCATTTAATCTCCATATTTTCCTCTTGAATATGGTAAATTTATTATCCCCAATATACCCCTTGATTTCCTCTAAATTTACAGGATTATTTTATCCTGTTCAAAACCCCTGAAAACGTGCAATCGGATGGCAAAATACTTTTAGGGCTTTAAAAATTACTACATTTTTCACTGATACTCTAGCCCTTTTTCTTTTTCGCAAAATGCCCTCTAAATTGTCTAAAATTAATTTTTGAAATAAATTATATTTCAGGGATTTTCGTGTATTTTTCCCAATTTTCGGGAAAATCGCCTTAATCGTATATTGGCAATAATTTTATTAATTACTATAAAATTCACTGAATTTTTCTATGACCTGAACTCAACTAATTAAAGTCTCTTGATATCTCAAATAATTATTTTCGGCCATTAAATCTTCAAAATTCTATAAATAAAATTCTAGGCCGATTTTCAACAATCCGTCGAATCTCTGTTAATCAGTAAGTTCTGCTCTATCTTTTGGGCCTCTGTGAATTTTTCTGATATTTTGGTCAACAGTTGACTTTTTGACTTTGACTTTGTCAAATGACCAAAATGCCCTTACAATTTCTCTTAATGACCAAAATGCCCTTACACTGTCTAACTTTTCATAATTTCCATTTTACCCTTGACCTTTTCACCCTAGATCTTTTCGTGTAATGACATTTGGTCCTTTTACCCTTGACCTTTTCACCGTAGATCTTTTCGTGTAATGACATCTGGTCCTTCCCAAGGGGTCACCCATCCTTACACTACTCCAGGGTGAGCACGCTTAACTGCGGAGTTCTCATAAAATTTCTCCCGCTGAGCCAAGTCTAACTTTGGGTTATCTAGCCCATCAGCATAAGCTTTTTCTATGCTTTCTATTTGTGGACTCTAACTTGACTTTTGTCTACTGGTTTGGCCCTTTTTATCCAATGACCATATTGCCATTGGTCTTTATACTTAATGACATTTATGTCCCTGTCTTACATTCTTAATAATTTCAAAGCCTTAGGACTAAATTGACCAGGGTCTCTTTGGTCCATTGACATATTCTCTTTTGGTACTTTTATCTCTGGGCCTTGTCTTATCTCATAACTATCAGTTTGGCCTCTATTTCAATTTATAGTAAAGGGTGGATATTACAATTAAGATATCCTTAATGAAAGAGCTATCAACAGAGTTAAAGTGACATATGCATCAACTGATGTTAACAACATCGGAACTACAAGTATGATCATTATGATTTTTTTTAATTTGGATTATTTAAATGACATATGGTTAGTTAACATGTAATGTTTATCGACGGTGTGTATGGGCTATAGAAAAGGAGGGTTACTTGTCGACATGAAACTTAGAGGACACTATATGAACAATAGAGGATTCACAACTAGTTACTTAAGGTATATAGAATAGAGGATGGAAGAAAGGGTTCATGGATGTCGCTTGAAGGGCAATACTAATATACTCGCTCACATAAAGAGCTTGAAGCATGATTGGGTAACCGTGTTTGACATGTGTGATCCCAATGGAAATAATTTTAGGTGGGATAATGTTACAAGTTCTTTTATGATAGAAGAGGTTGTGTGGATGCATGTGTTGTGGTTAACTACTTCATTTAGTATATATGTGTACTTGTTTGATGGTGTTTAGTTATTACTGATATGGAATTCATTTTTTGATAGGTTGATGGTACAGTTGCCATGTTTAGGAACAAGCCTTTTCCAAAATTTAGAAATTTATGCATTGTTTGGGGAAGGATGGCTTAAATATATGATGATGCACGTGCAACTAGTAGTTGCAACAAAGAATCACATTTTGTTGTATTTTGGTTTATTTATTCTCTACTAAAGTTTGTGTTACATCTCTCTTGATTATCATTATAATTATTGACATTGACTAGAAGCAAGTTATGGGTACCACGTGGGTAAGAGAACAATTGGAAATAACCAGTCTTGTAATAATGAGGACTCAGAGCTTTGACTATAAGTAGTTTATGGGTACATAATGATTAAAAGACAATTTTTAAACTAAGGTTTCGAACATGGGGTACTCAGAGCTGCAACTATAAGCAGTTAATAGGTACATCATGGTTAACAAAAACTCATGGTTAAGAGAGCAATGTGAAGGAAAACTATTCTGGAAATATGCAAGTGATGGGTAGTTAAACACCTAAACTTGTATGGTTACATATATAATAAAAGAAGTTGAAAATACTTGAGAAATAACATTAAATATACAAATAATGTTCAAAATACACTAATATTGGAGCAAAATAAAACCACAATGTATAAAAGCTAATATAGATAATCATTTTCCAAGATCTTCCAAGGAATTGCGGACTTAAGAGTAAAATTGGATTGCTTGAGGCATAGAAGTATTTGAAGGAGCAAGAGATGACTTCAAATCATGAACCTATTTTTCTAGTGAATCCATATGGTGTTTAAAGGTCTCTTGAAGCATATCAATACGGGATGAGAACATATGAACCCATTCAACCATAACATCAACATTTTTCTGAACATCATCACGAAATGCATTGCAAGCCTGACCCACTCATCATTTAAACCTAACCAATTCCTCTCTAAAATGTCTTTTATAGGAGCACCATCAAAGGGTGGAACACCAGAGGGTTCAAATGATTTAGGTATATTTCCCTATTCAACTTCAGTTTGCTTTACTCTAACATATACAAATTGTTTGTAATATAGAGATATGCATTCTATGGAGATGGGTTGCTTCGGATCTAGGGATCTTGTTTATTTTACCTCTCATTTCCAAGTACTAAATGTTATGTGATTTAATATGTAGGAAACCAATTGAGGATATGAAAGTGGAGTTTGGATGGACTTTGATTCAATCACCTTCTTCATCTCCTCAAATATTATAGCCAAAATGTTTCTATGTTCCATAGGAACTATGGAGGCCAAGACCAGATAGCCATACTCATTAATATGAGTATAGTTATGGCATTTATTCAATATACACATTGAGTAGATGTAGTGAATTATCCTACTTATATCTGGAAAATCTGTAGGCTTTAGGTGAAGGACATTTGTTTATTCATTTTCTTTTAGTAGCTCATAAATCTCTTGAGTAGTGTATGTCTTCAAGTCATGTCCAACATCAAATTCACTTTGTAAGAGGACATAATAAATTGGGTAACAGGGAAATTTTGTCTCCTCTTATGTTTGTATGGATATAGTATTCAAACTCACCACTGCCCTTATTGACTATTGCTTGTAACTCTATGTTGCAGTTGAAATGGCTAACTACTTCAGGACTATATGGCATATTAATGCTCAACCAACTGCTATTGTAGTAAGCAAAAGATGGGGTCAAATTAATTCTTATTTCATTCTGAAATAATTCAAATCCAAATAGACGACTGGACAAAAAGTTTGATGAGCAAAGTTTTTGTTGTACTTATGTCTGTTGGTCCCTATGTCGAGTGACCCATTGTGCATTCCATCTGGTGAGTCCAACAAATGTGGATGGCTTGAGAATGTTTTCACAGAGACATTTACAACAAGAAATTCATCTGATTGTTGAATGGTAATCTATGGTTTAATATCAATGATTTAATGTAACAACTCGATCCCCAACATTATGTTGCATAAATGTTGATTAGTTTAATGTTTTTTATGATTAATGAATTAATATGAGCTTTAGAGTGTTTAGAAATTCATTTTATAGGATCTAATAAAGCAAATTGGCGATACAGATTTGAATGAATAAGTGACTTCATTAGAATGAAATCACAAGAAATTCAGACAAAAACTCTGGACTTCAGAAAAGCTTCACATGTCATTCAAATGAGTTAATTAATTCATTTGCATGAGCACAACAAGTACTTAGTAAAGCAAGAGGATTGGGCTATACAAAATGATTTCCAAGATTATCAAATACTTACACAATTGTTTGGTTCAAAGTAGTAAAGTTTCACATAAAACTTCAACTAACAAGTCTATGTTACTAGTTTTACATTGCTTTCTAGATGAGGATGTGACCTCAGTGTTAGCAATAATTGTTTTATTACTAGCATTTGTGTCATTATCGGCATCTTTAGACCAGTTTGTCTGCAGCAGTAAGATCAGTTTGTGGAAATAGGAGTCTTAGTTTCTTCTTCCATTCCAGTTAGAGATTTGCAAAAATCACCAATAGCCAGATCTTTAGACCACGTAAATCATAACTCCTGAAAACGAGGTAAACCTTGTTTCTAAATGCAGGACTTGTCCACCTACCACACAAAACATATAAACACTTGTACCAGTATATTTATGTACTTTCAAGACTCAACAATATGACCATATGTCAATTAATACATACCTTAATATATTCTCCGCACACCTCTTTCTCAGTACCACACTTGCTTTTTTTGCATCTTATTCAAAGCCAGAAGTATTGCTGCCATAATGTAATGTCCCTTACTCTTAACCCTTAAGCCCCCTTGCGATTATCACCTAATCACTAGATTACTTAGCAATGTCCATAATTAGTGGGTCAAGTGAAATTTAAAAACATTTCTTGGGCTATTACCTTTGGACATTAGTCACTTGGTATACCAAACATTTAACCTATTTTTGGAAATCATGACTAATTATAGATAAATCCAAGTCAAGTGGATTGAGCATCCAATTAAAGTCCATTTACTCTTTATAGGGCGTAAATCATTATTTTGCCAAGTTCATGCTTAATTAATACAGTAAATATTATGTTTTGATGATAACAAAATAGTGTTTTATGTTTTACACGATTAGAAATTACTTTAAACTTGTTTTGAAGTTGAATCTTGCTTTAAAATGGTTTTCTCACAAAGTTTTTAAGAAAACTTAAGTTTTCATGGAAGCATTATAAAAGTCGAGTTTTGAATTCATAAAACTCAAGTTCTGTAGTTGAAAATATGTTTTTGAAACTCAAAATTTTCAAACAAACTTGAGTTTTAATAGAAACATTGTAAAACTCAATTTTGGTATACTTAAAACTTGAGTTTTGAGAAGTTAAAATCTGTTTTCAAACTCAACACTTTCAAGGAAACTCGAGTTGTGGAAAGAAGTGTTGTAAAACTCAAGTTTTGTAACTCAAATCTCGAGTATCGTGCTTAAGTTTCAAACTTCACAACACAACACTCAAAAGGAAACTCAAGTTGTGTAAGAAGTTTTGTAAAACTTGAGTTTTGGTTTGGAAAACTCGAGTGTTGACATGAAAAATGTTTTTCAAAGTTCAAACACATCAAAGTAAACTCAAGTTATGAATAAAAGTTTTAAAAACTAGAGTTCTAATTTTCAAAACTCAAGTATAAAAAAACTTTCAAGCAAACTTGAGTTACAATACAAGTGTTTGTGTTAAAATGCTTTACAAAAACTTGAGTTATGTTATTAAAACTCAAGTGTTGTAACACTTGCATTACAACACAAGTTATGAATAAAACTTTTCATATTTCTCATTACAAAACCTTCAGTTGAAACTCGACTTACTTTAAAAGTTTTTTGAAACTCAAGTTATGAACATAAAACTCAAGTCCTACTTCATGATTTCAAATATTTCATAGAAAATTTTCAATCGACACTCTATTTATGAAAATGAAATCGAGTAATGCCTTTATCTAACAACAATCAGTCTGATAGAAGACATTACTTTTTACCAAATCTTTCCCTTTTCATGCTTCGTTGGTTTAAATCCTAACTGCCCTCATAAATGCCTTATGCTTTAACTTATTAACAGGGAATAGGCACCTCTCAATATGTCTCCGGTGTGGGTTCAATGTTCATCTCCTCAAACTTCACCATTGGCAATTGCAGAAGCATTTAAAGCAAGACTTTGATCAACACACCAGAGTCTAACAGATAGTTGGCTCTTCCTGATGGTTAATAATGGCATTCACTTATAAATAGGAGAGTACTGAAGACGGATGAGGCAGAACATGAATACATAATGCTTACTGCATATACTTTGTTCACCAACCTCTCTGTCATAAATTCATTTTGTTATTAGTGCTTAAATGATTATCTATTCACTCTTTGAAAGAGTATATTTGTGCTTCCAATCTTGTTGTTTTAGTGTGAAACTCAAGATTTGGGAATCTTCAGTAAGTTAGGTTAAGTTGAAAACAGAGCCTATGAGTCCCTGTTTTAGTGCATTTCATGAGGGTGAATGTAATTCCCTTTTGTAAAGGCTTGGAGAGCCTGTTGATTTTGTTATTAGTGGATCTTCAAATCTCAGAGGAGCTCTAAGGACTGGCTTTAGGTCAGAAGGATCAAACCAGGATAAATCATGTTGATGCCTTGTTTTGATGATAACAAAATTAAGGAATTATGAAGTTACAAAATGCTTTTGAAACTGATGAAGTGTAATTCTTGAGTTTGGCTTTTGGTATTTCAATTTCAAAGTTATAAATTCAATACTTTTAAAGATTGCTTGAGCGGTGGTGAAAGCATGATTAATACTCGAGCATTGCAACTCTATGCTCGAGCACTATGCTTCAGAACTTAAGACTTTATGCAATGCTTTCAGTGAATGCTCAAGCATTGACTAAAAGTAGTGTCAATACTCAAGCATCGGGTTTTGAACTTAAGGTTTTATGCAATACTTTCACTCAATGCTTAAGCATAAGGTTTAAGTATAGCCAACACTAGAGCATTGGAGCTCAATGCTCGAGCATCGTGTTCAACACTAGACTTTCAGACAGTGCTGTCAGGGAATACTCGAGCAATATCCAATAGCATGACCAATGCTTGAGCACTAGGACTTAGTACTCGAGTGTTGAGGATTTTTCACATGTGAGTGAATGTTGTTAGCATTACTAGAAGCAGTGCTAGTGCTCAATGCTCGAGCATCATGTCCTATTGTTAGCTAATTCCTTATGCTTTCTGAAAATACTCTAATAGCAATAGCAACACTCAAAATGCTTGAGCACTAGGGTCTAGTACTCGAGTGTTATAAGTTTTGAACATGTTATTTCTTCAATACTTTCTCTAAATGCTCAAGCAATGTCAAAAGCATTATCAATGCTCAAGCACTGATATCTAATGCTCCAATATTGATTCCTTTTACTAGACCATCAGTCTTCAACAACTAAAGATTTTCCTTCTGGAAAATGAAGTTTCAAAACTTTATTCTTGCTACTGACTTAGATTTATGGGATTTTTTTTGAAATAGGAAAATTTATCCCGATGAAGAAGGATAAAGATAAGTTGGTTCCGAAGACACGAGTAGAGTTTGAGGATGATGATCATAAGAAGATGCTGCTGAACAGAAAGCAGTCTTGATATTGCAGGTAGCCTTAAATGATGATGATTTCTTTAAAATCTGCACTCTACCATCTGCCAAGCATATGTGGGAGGCACTGGAAATTGCATATGAAGGAACAGATGCAGTAAAAGAAAGTAGAGTAAAATCTCTAACGACTGAGTATGACTTACTCAGAATGAAAGATGAAGAAACCATTACTGAGTTCCAAATGCAGCACACACATCTCATCAAGCTGAAAGCTCTTAGTAAAACAAATGACCAATACTCTCAAGTGAGAAAAATTATTAACGTACGTCCAATAAATAGGAAGCGAAAGTCACTGCCATTGAAGAATGTAGAGGATAATCAATGATCTCAGTGGCAGCACTATTTGGAAGCCTCGCAGAACACAAGAGTAAAGAAAAATTCAAGAAGAAGCTGCCCAATATTGAAGATAAGAAGAAGGACTTGCCCTTAAAACTGTCAAAGAAAAGGAAAAAGAGTCTGAAATAGAGGATGAAGAGAATGATGTGGAAGATGAGGAACTGGCAATGGTAGTTCGTAAATTTAGAACGATGTATCGTAATGACCAAAATACCAGGCGATCACAAAGGGGAGGATCAAGCAAGATAATATGCGATGAGTGCAACAAGCCATATCATATAAAAGCAGATTGTCCTCAGATTGCCGCATAGAACAAGGAGAAGGAGAAAAAGAAACAAAAATTCTTCAAAAAGAAGAAAGCTTACGTGTCGGCCATATGGGGAGATAACTCATTTGATGAAGAAAGTGTAGTTGAGGAGGAAGCCAACATCAGTATCGTGAGTCAGGAACAAGAATAAAAAATAGAGGAGTGTATTTGCTGAACCTAGATATGATGAATTGTGTGCTGAATATGATGAAATGCATATAGAGTATTAAAGTTTGCTAAAGAATTATTATATCTTAGAAAGAAAGTTAAGGAATTAGAAAAATCAAATGAAAAACCTGCTATCACTCAAACTTGTTCTAACTGTGCAATCTTGAAAATAAAAAATGAACATTTATTTAAAACACTTGAAAAATTTACATGGGGAAGTGAAATGCTTCAAGTGATTTTGAAAAGTCAGAGAGTTACAAATGATAGGAGTGGCATAGGATATGATCCTAAAAAAGATTTTCAAATGGGGAAGAAAAAGAGTGGCAACATAAGTTATTTGAAATATTTTCAAAAATCTGTGTATACATCCAAACTATTTGTTGGAAATTGTGCCCTAAGGGCCAATCATTGTACCTCAGACATTATTTATTTTAATGTATTTTCTCTATTTAATTATCATAACTTTTGCCTGTTTATTATGATAATTGCATCCATGGGCAATTATGAATATCGTCCTAAATGTCCCTAGTCGGTTATTTGTGTGGGAACAAAGATAAATTTGATAAGCTATGGAGATATGAGTTAAAGTCATAGGCACTTGTAAGAGTACAAGGTGTAACATCCTTATTTTTGGAAATTATAATTAGTTGTTAGATCTTAAATTAGTTAGAGGATAAAGCAAATCAAAATTTAAAAGAAGAATAAAATTCTGATTTATTTATAAAAGAATAAATATAATAAATAATTATAATCATTTATATATGTGTAAATTTATTTTATTATTAAAATAAGTACTATAAAAAAATAATTTGAATAAGCCTTTTAATTTCAATTATTATTTTCATTTATAAAAATATATATAATATGTTAATATATATAATATTATTTTATTTTAATATCTATTTAAAAAAAGAAGAAGAAAAGAAACCCTAACCCTATCCCTATAAAAAGCCTCACTCCTTATCAGAAATTGAAACCCTCGTCGCTATAGTAACACTCCACATACCGCCGTTATAGTGCTTCTCTGCTCTCTTTTTCTCTCATTCCTCCTTCTTCAGGTACTACACTAAGGCTTATGAATCTTTTTTCTTCTTTTTCCTTTCTGCGTGCGTGTGCACAAGCTTTTACTATACATAGTTGTCTTATCAATTTTATTTCAGCCCGTTTACTACTTCTTACCCTATTTTTTTTAAAAAAATATAGAAGGTGCCGTCTTGTCTTCTATGAACACTGTTGATGCGTAGTATTTAATCTTCTTTCTCTTCCTTTTCTTCTCACCGTCAAAAGCACCCCCAACACATTATGTACTTGTTGTTTTCCCCCTACCATTTCACCATCAGAAGCTCACCTAAAGATTTGTCCCATCCATAAAAAAAAATTGATGGATAGATATCTAGCTATGTGTAGGTGCTCCGTGTTTGATTCGTTTTAAAAGAAAATAGGATAATAAGTTGGACAAGCACGTAGATAAAGGTTGGGTGTGTATGGGTATTTGAGTATGAATATAAATGTGAGTGTATCTTTTTCTTTAAAAAAATAATAAATAAAAAATGGGCATATGTATTTTATAAGTGTTGTAGGTGAGTGATTGTGTCAATTCCTATTATTTTTATTTATTCATTTACTTTATAATATTATAAATATATATTAATTAATGTATGTGTGTGAAAATAAATGTGTTGGTGTGTGCGTAAGGTGTGTAGGCAGTGATGGCTTGGTATAATAACAAAAGAAAAGGGAAGTAATAATAATATAATAGCCAAAGAAAGCCACGGTTTGTGGGCTTAGGAAGTATACTATCTTACATATATATATATATATATTTATATGATAATATATAATAAGGTATATTAATATGTGTGTGATTTTTTTATATATATAATGTTAATATAACACAGTGAGATTATTTAAATTGCAAGCTTATAATAATAGCATCAGAAATAATAGTAATAATAAACATATCTTTCTCTCATATGAATAAATGAGGCATTGTAAATTTTTGACTAGTAGTTTGGTGTAAAGGGTAGTTTTAGGTGTTTAGATTGTTTTTGAAGAAACTTTTAGGATAGATTAATTAGTCTATTGGTAGAAACTGTTGTGAATGATTTTGTAGACTCTCATTGAGGACCTAGAGGTAACTTTTGTGTGCCTACCTGTAAGCTAGGGAGTAGCAAGTAACTCTGAATATTCTTCCATATACTCGTGAACCGCTTATGATTAAATTGTGATTGAATTTTGTTTTATGCATTTTTGGATTGAATTATATAAATGCAACTATTTAAAGTTTTCAATATATTTTAGCATGAAAATTGTTATAACTGTCATGGCGGTTGTATTGTGAATGGGTTGGAGTATGGAGGAGATTGATGTATGATAAAGTTTTTATCACGTGATAAGCCATCACTCGGTGCACAATAGGTGGCAATTGTTAGGGCTCCTTTTCCCGTGTCTTTCCTTTGGCCAGGATTGAAATGGAATTGTGGGACATGTGACACCTCCTTGGTTTTCTTTTAAGGAGGGGAGCCATAGTCCAGGCTTGAGCTCTACACCTTTGGCCGGGTGTATCTTAAGGAACTGGTGAGCTTGAGACAATCCAGTTACATGGATACATTTCTATTTGACTATACATTAGCCTATGGCTCCAGTCAGCGGAATAAGGATGGACGGTGATATAAGGGTGATTGTATATTACATTTTATGCATTATTTGTGATTATGATTGTGAGTTGCATAGTTATGAAAGAAATTATAAAATTGTTTATATTATATTTACTTTATATATATACAAATGCTTTTCGTAAATCAGTTCTTCCTCTTTAATTGTATGCCGCTTGCTTGTGTGTGGTAGAAACTTACAGAGTTACTGGGGCGTGGAATCTTACCCCGTTATATTAACATTTTCAGGTGATTGTTCTACTAGGCAGCAAGGGAAGGCACCTATGGAATGAGCCTTGTTGGCTCTTTGTGCCCTTAGACACATGCTATTATTTTGAATTGCCATGTTTCTAAAACTTTCACGTTTTATTTTGATTTACTCTGATATTTTGGGAGGATTTGGATTGTTATTTGAACGGTGTATTTTGGCGGGATTCATGATATGATTAACAAATTGATATTGAAATTCCTCTTTTATTGTACATGGCAAAAATTTATTTGAGCATTTGGTTAAAAAAAATTGGGGTGTTACACAAGGTGCTAGACCAACCCGCTATGAGAAAGCTGCATGAATTAAGTTATTATCTTATCTTATATGTAATCACATCACAATGCCCTTTGACATGAGATTATCATGGATTCCTACATGAGAGTCCCTAAGTTTTGACTTAGTCATTAGCTTATCTCATTAGTTGAGAGATATTACTGGACCCCTTGATGAATGAGTCTAAGAAATGTATAGCCATACTGTAACAAAAAGGAGTTTTCATTTCTTTGATCATACTGCTTAGGGATCGAGAAAGTAATAGTCGAGAATAGGAGGATGACACCATCCATGCCTCATCTTTGACTAAGATATCGTGTGACAAAAGGGACGTGATGTGATTTCATGAAAGGTTGCGTCGTTTTAACGATCCCCATAGGATTTGGGTAGTCGTAATGTGTTGCTAGAGACCACTTGCGACTTGTGGACTAATGTTGAGTTTAGCCCATTGCCAACTTCATATGGGCCACAGGGTCGCATGCAAGAACAACCCAATAAGAGCTTTAATTCTAGGGTTTATTCGAATTATATATAGACATAAATTCGAAATGACAATAATATTATATCTTAACATTTAATTTACTTGATAAATTAAATAACTAACATTAATATTCAGATTTAATTTATAAAGATAAATTTAATTCGTTGGCTCACCATTTGGATTAATTATATGGATATGATTTCATCATATCATATTAGTTCAAATCAGAATTGCAGAATTTGAATTTCATATTTTGAATTTCAAGATTAATAAAGATTGATATTGAATATATTTTGAATTTCAAATTTCGAATTTCAAGATTAATAAAGATTAATCTTGAATATCTTTTTGAATTTTGAATTTCAGTATTAATAAAGATTGATCTTGAATATCTTTTTGAATTTCGAATTTCAAGATTAATAAAGATTACTCTTGAATATCCTTTTAAAAATTTGAATTTCAAGATTAATAAAGATTAATCTTGAATATCTTTTCATATCTGAATTCGAATTTTAAAGATTAATTAAAAGATTAATCTCAAATTCGAGAGGCTCTCTGTGACACTCCTTAACTTACCCCTTAGCTTCATTACTTAGTGAATTAGAATCAAAAGGAAGCCTCATTATGATCAAAGGGTCCAAAAGTTTCAATTTGAAAACTTTCAAGTTTGTGAAAGTTACTATTCACTGGTTTTAGGACCAACTTTGAAAATTCATAACTAATTGTAGAAAAATCAAAATTGAGTGCTTCCAGTTTCTATTTGAAGCCTGTAAGTTCCTTTATAAGGGAAAAATACTCTTTGAGTCATTTACTTTCCCAAATGATACAGTTTAATTCGTGAAAAAGTACTGTTCATTTGGTCATTTTTCTATTTTCCCAGGTTTTTCAGTGATTTTCTTCAATCTTTGGAACATCATAACTTTCTG
>JANTPZ010108776.1:0-32186 GCA_025593235.1 Vachellia pachyceras | reverse complement strand
GGGGGGGGGGGGGGGGGGGGGGGGAGGGAGACGAGTGGGTTTAGTTTTAGGAAGAAAATGAGAAAAACAGAGAGAAGAAAGAAAAACGAAAGACAAAGAAAGGTGAAAGGAAAAAGGAAAGAAAGTGGGTGAGACGCGAATGGGGTGAGGTATATTATAAATGCGTCAGCTCTCCTTCCTCATTCGTCAGTTGCGTTCGCAGTGGGAGGGAGGAAGGAGGTGCGTTTCTGATCTCATCCTATTGACATAACTTAGGTGATTGAAATCTTTTCTTTTCAATAAATTTTTTTTTAAAAGTTATTTTATATATTTTTATCTTCCTGACATTTTTATTTTAATCAAAGAAAATTTATAAATTTAGTATTTTAAGAAGTTTGAGTTTTGGAAGTATAAATCTACATTAATGTAAAAAAATTTTAATATATAATTTTTAACAGTTTGAAATTTGATCACTGTAAATGTTGGTTTATTCCTATAAAATATATATGGACGTACATACATGTGTAATTGTGTATATATATATATTTTGAAAACTTTGAAAGTGGGTATAAGTGCATGCACAAATTGTTGAAATATAGAGAATAACAAAGTTATTAAGTTGTTATGTGAAATTTTTAAAATGTCTACAGAACATTCAAAATAATTTTTTGAAATAACTTTATATATACATAGACACATATTAGTGTATAATTATATGTATATCTATGTGTGGGCGTGTACAAATATGCAAACAGGTGCATCAGGAAATATTAGAGAATTTGAAAATTTATAGTCAAAAAGGTGAAAGAAAGAGTGTGAGACACGGGTGAAGGTGAGGCATTACAAATGCGTCAGCTCTACTTCCTCTTTCGTCAGTTGCGTTCGTAGAGGATAGAGGTGCGTTTCTGACTTCATTCTATTGAGATAATTTAAATAATTAAAATCTCTTCTTTTTAATAAAATTTCTTTATAAAATTTTTATATATTTTTATCTTCCTAATTATAATGGTAGTTTTATTCTGATTAAAGAAAATTTTTAAAGTTAGTATTTTAAAAAGTTTGAGTTTTGGAAGTATAAATCTTCAGCAATGTAGATGAATTTTAATAGATAATTTTCAATGGTTTGAAATTTGGTCACTATAAATGTTGGTTTATTCCCATAAGATATATATGTACATGTGTGTGTAATTGTGTGTTTATATTTTGAAAAATTTGAAGGTGTGCATACGGGCATGTACAAATTGTTGAAACATGGAGAATAACAAAGGTATTAAGAAGTTGTTATTTGAAAGTTTTAAAATGTCAATAGGACATTCAAAATAATTTTTAGAAATAAGATTATATACATATAGGCACATATTGGTGTATTATTATATGCATTTTTGTCCATGTGAGCGTGTGCAAATATGTAAACTGGTGCATAAGGAAATATTAAAGAATTTGAAAATTTGAGAGAATGAAACAAAGTTTGCTATTGAATTATGAAAAATATGAAAAGTTTTTGAGTTGCAACTTTTAAGTATTTATTTGAGAATATTTACGGACTATATTTAGTAAATGTTAGTATTCATTGAAAGATGATATAGAGGGCTTTAAATAGAAGTTTGAATAATTGTATTTGAAATTTTATGGAATAAGTTGTGATTTTTCAAAATTATTGAAAAATAATTCAAAAAGCAGGAAAAGAAAATTAAATAACGTAAAGGGGTAGAAATAAGATTAAGAAAGAAACAAGAGCCAAACAAAGCTGGATAAGCATATAATTAACATAACATTAAATGTATATATTTTTATAATTTGACATATGCTTGAGCAACCCAAAGAGGACTGAAAAAAAGGATACTTAGGAAGGTAAAGGTAAATAAAAGGATACAAGTAAAAACCCTTTTTATCTTATTCTTATGTATTTAATTCTACACGATTGTATCTGACATGTGATGTGCCGTAAATTATTACCATATGATGTTAAGGTGAAACCTCGTGCTATAAATCATTGTCGTATGATGTTGAGATGAAACCTTATGATGTGCACTATTGTCATATATGTCGTATGAACATGTGGTTATTTTACATTATTCTAAATTTTATATATAACTATATGCTAAACTGTGGTTGCTACGGGGGCTTTCAAATATCACTATACCTTTTAACAAAATACAGCAGAGGCTGGTAGCTCAAAAGATAAGGAATTGGTGACAGGAGAAGCATAGAATAGAGATGAAAAACCCTTTACATATAGTTTGGCTTAATTATAAGTTTCAGATTTTATTTTAATATAAGAATGGATGATTTAGATGGTTATAAATATTTTGTTGTATAAATTTTGTATATAATAATATGAGCTAGAAAGTAGATGTGAGGATAACATCTTCCTAAAATATACAAGTAAATGTTATTCTCAAGGAATAATGAGTAGGAGCAAATGATTTATCGTGAGTAGATGAATTTAAAGAATGGTTTTTGAAAAAAAATTATTTTCAAACAACAAATAAAGAGTAATTATCCAAGTTCGAGCTTGGCACTTTGAACTCATGGGGAAATAGCATTATATAAAAGTTATTTGATAAGTTTAAAAATTTTCAGAAATACTAGTCCAAATAAATTAAGAAAAATACTGCTTTATACAAACATGATTTATACACTTAGAATAGCAGCTCCAATAAATAGAAGCGGCGTGACAATATGCTTGTTTGGTTAGTCCGTTTGGGCAACCAAAATTTATTCCTGTGCTTACCGAGATAAAATTCCTCTCACATATTTACTTCGGAATCTGTGTTCGTTCTCCAACTAGACTATCCAAACAAACCCATTATCTTGTAGTATTATTAACTGATAATCAAGATGTTAATTGGCTCTTAAGGCATGGTGTCTAGAGATCGAACCCATACCTCTAAGCACAGAGCACATTTTATACCACTGCACCCAAGAGACTTTAGTATTAATTGGCTCCCCTTATACAAGGAGAAAATCATAAATACAGTATCATGTAATCCATACTCTTTCTAATGAAAATATTCTTACCTTTTTTATAAAAAATAATCAAGAAAAATTTATATAATATTAAATTTTTATTGAAGAGAATATTGAAGAATTAACACTTGATGAGAATACAAGTATTGACCTTTCAACATATTTAATCAAGACAAAATGTTAAATGCCAGTCTATCAAACAATAATTTATAAGTATAATTAGGCATTCATATAATTCATTTAATCACATGAATTGTATTAATAGCAAAATAAGCACTCTCTTCGCCATACAAGTAATAATAGTTATATTTATTAAATATTACATCCAACTCTCCCCAGAATTTTCTTTCTTCTCTCTAGAACATTCACTGTATTTCCTATATGCTTCTTCCCTCTTCTCTCTAGAAGATTCGCTGCCAAATTACAAAACAGGAGCTCACCATCATTGACAGATTCGAAAAGGACCAAAGTATCTCATGGCTAGCTTGTGAAACTCGTGGGGGTATACAGAGTAATTTCACCAAAGCAACATACTAGCCTATCAGTCCTACAAACTTGGAGCGAAGATGACAGGTGAAAGATTAGAGGTCCACATGGTAACATACTCTAATCTTATATTTCAATGGTTAGTGATACAAAACAAATATTGAAGTATTCCTCAATTGTCCAACAATACAATGCAATCAGACCAAACTTTCTGGCCATTCTGACTCAACTCTATGCTGAGATTAGTATCCCTGTCAAATATGTTCAGAAGTTCAAACCAAGGAACTTCCAATAAGTTGAGACAGAGTTGAAGCCGAACCTCATTTATTGCGGGATTCAACGGTTTCAGTCAATTGCTGTGACCTGCATTGTTTTACTAACTTTACAATTGAAAGACAAATCTTCATCATTCAAGTCATCGCCAATTAAAGAGGAAAAAGTTGTACAACGATCATTTGCACTTTTCTCTCTAATGTATTGGGGAGGTTGAAATATCTCTTGATATATATTATATTAACCCAATACTGGTGCAGATTCAATGTCCCAACTGCAAGGAAAATACTAAATAATTGAATTGAATTGGATACAACGAGACAAAATGGATGGTAAGAACCTAAAATTTTAGTAAAGAAGACCAGGACAAGTGTGTTCCCACTTTTTATATAGCGTACAAATCTCACACACACACTCACTCATGGTGGAGCACATAAACGTCATATGTTGGGCACAATCATTATAGCAATGCCCACAATAGCACGTAAATAATTACCACATTTGAGTGCGATCGATGCCAAGTCCATTGCAAGTACGTATCATCCCCTTGAATCTGGCAAGATATTCCTGTGGCGCCATGAGATGTTTCTACCAATGGTTAGTTCGTTGGGGGTAGTGCTCACTGTTCAGAATTCAATGAGAAAATCTTAAAAAAAAATATAAATAAATAATTTCTATTTTGAAAGAAATTAACATTCCATACCTGCAAGCTGTACTTGTAATTTCGTAGATTCCAGTTAAATCATATTCAATTCGTTTGGCAGGATCACTCAGCACTAGGACATGTCAAAGAAGAAGTATAATCAGCAAAAATCCAATAGTGTCACTCATAAACAACGGCTTGCTATTTTCTGCACCATATGCAAGGGAAAAGAAACAGAATAAAGTCCAACCTTTTATGGCTACAGAGTAAATTTACTTCATGATTGGCAGATCTGTTATATCAGCTGTTAATTATGTAAGTGGATCAAACTTAGATTCTCTAGCCAACAAGGCAACAATGGCAAGATCGTGATTATGCAGGCCTCTCTTAAGCCTAAAACACACTACAACCAAAACCAAATTTGGATACGATATTAACGGGTCCATCAAGCTCTGTTTTTGGTGCCCAAAAGACTAATAACATGTTTGTTCAGCTAAAATATCCTTCATTAATCAACAATTGTTCGTTTCCCTTTAATCGATGGGTAAATGGAAGGCTTGAGATGGTAAGAGCACTCCCTCGCATTGCCACCAGCCACAAACCTTCCATTTACCAGCAAATCAAAGAGCACCCAACTTGTGTAGAGGCTTAATGAACGATAAACAATTGCGCACTGGGACTTTGATCACCAGAAAACATGCTGAACAGATAACTCAAATCTAGAATTTTCATGTGCAGCATGCTTATAAATGTGCTAAGCTGGATTTCTGTCAATTATGGCTGTTGAATTAGAGTTGACTTATCATAGTGGCTGAAATTAGTTAAGTTTATAGACTACTGAAACTAGTTTAGGACAAAAGGGGATCGGAAAGGCATAATAACAAAACAAAGGGCCAACAAGAGTAAGAGCACCAAACCACCCCAAGAAAGTCTACATTTCAAACTCACATGGAAGAGTAAGAGCACCAAACCACCCCAAGAAAGTCTACATTTCAAACTCACATGGAAGAGTAAGAGCACCAAACCACCCCAAGAAAGTCTACATTTCAAACTCACATGGATGATTGACTCCAATTGATGGGTTTAGAATGTCCTTCACAATTGAACATTGACAGATGTAGGGAACAGAATATTTTATTGTCAATAGAAGAGTTTATAGCTACCACTGTAAGCTTCATTGATTTCTTGGAATTTTGCAGTAACAGCATTGTCACCTCCGTGCTTGTCAGGATGCCATTTCTACAGAAATACAAGTACAATCAAGGATGAGTGAGAACTAAAACTTCTCGTAAAAAGAAACTTTAGAATGAAGAAGCATAGAGAGAACCACCCCAGGCGCTAGTGGGATAGCTAACCAACCAGCGCAAGCCTTCGGTAATTGAATTTGACATTTTCATCAGTTGCATCATAATCAACCTCCAACACTTTGTAAAAATCCTTGAAAAAAAAATATAAATATCCACATCAAGAAATCATCAATCAATAAAACACTTCAAACAATACTGAGTCATGAAAAACATGGAATTTGAACAAAACACCTGCTTTAACACATAATCTGCAGATAGTCTCTTTTATAATTTTTCACACAAGGAGCTAATACAGCCGCTCAAGTTGATGCATTCAACATTGCCGTTTAAAAAGCCAGCCATATTCAGTGTACGTTTTAAGAAGCTCTGCAAGATTGAACGTATGTTCATATTTTTGGCAGAAACAGGAAAATAGACAAAAAAAAAAAGACATCAAATTTATTCTCTGCTGGAAAAAAATTGTTCTCTGTAGTTTTGTCCTAAAGAATATTTGACAGACAAAGTTCCATGTTAGGACATTTACTTAAGTAATATGAAAAATGCTGCTGCTTGTCATCTGGACTGGCTTGTAGCTAAGCATTGAATTCCACAGGATGACATTTTAAGCGATGAAAGAAAGCCATATGTTCCTATTACAGAAGGAAGGATAACAAAAAGAATGGCACATCTACTACCTTTTCCTCCACTATATTGCAGTCTATTTTTCCTGAAATAAAAATTCACTACTAGAATATCATAAGAGATAATGAAGGATGCAGTCAAAAATCGTGGTTAAAGGTGGCACTGAGGCAAGGTGCTGAAGTAGCCCAGAGCCTCTCACTCTCCCACGATGAGAGGTGCTGGCTTCAACAGAAAACCTTTCTGATGGCACATTTGGCAATTTTTGCTTCTGTCAAGGCGAGCAACTTATGCTTTTCAATGTATTTGGAAGTTTTCAGGGAAGGGACAGATTAGAAGACCAGGACATCAATTTTAAAAGGGTTAAAGGCAAAACAGGAAACTATAAAACCCCCAAACCTTAGTCCAAAACATTTTAGAGATCTAGTGCTACAAAGATACCTTTCACTTTTGACTACGTTGGTCATATAAGAGGTTCTACAGACCAAAATAATGTTAATAAAGGAGAATACTCAAATGATGACCATAAAAATCTCTAGGCATGTAAACTCGTAAAGAATGAAAGCTTAAAAAAGCATATAGTTGGAGAAAGGCCAGTGAATTGCAGTGAGGAGCTTTTGACATATACATAAAAAACATTTTAAACTTCTGCAAATTGCAGGAATGATGATATTTTCGGAGTATATTGTAGCTACAAACTCCAAAATGTGAGTTGGGCATTGTTTTGAAACAGCAACAAAGTTGTATCTACACAAGTCAATTAAATGGAACGCCATGCATTTCCCAATGCATCTCCGTTTGCATATTCAGCAACTTAATCTACATTTACAAGTTACAAAAACTTGCCAGAAGCCAAACGACATTATTCCATTAACATGGAATCTCGATATAAGTGTTTGTTTTACCCCACTGGATATATTTCCGTTCAACATGTGAGCTTCCTTAATCGAAATAAAGCAGCTAAAAGAAAAGAAAAACGGTGAACTAAGGGGAAAAAGCTTGACAATCAGTAGATTACATGCCTCATTTTAAAGGCTATTTTCACCTTTCTTCTCTTACTGTTTCTCCCCCTAATTGATTAGCGCAACAAAAATGGAGTGGAAAAGGCATAACTCCAAACATTATAGAAGTACACTTTTTCACTAAGACGATCGAAGAAAAATGCAGAAATAGGGGAAAAAAGGAAATGGCAGGGAGAGAATTGCAATAGACGAAATAACTGTGATTTGGTATCGTCACCGCTTTCCATCTGCTAATGATATGGATTCGATAACCGCGGCTTTATTGACATAATTCATCGGATAGAAAACCCAGAAATCTATGTATGGAACTGTACATATACAAAGGCTCAACGACATAAACACATGGTGGCTTGAAATAGAAGAAATAATTCCAGATAAAAATGAGAGAAAGGGACGGAGACGATGACAATGAAGAATTAGAAATCGTGTGGTGCAATATTTGATTCGGAGAAGAGAAGCCGCGTACGACACAATTTGGGTTTGGGATTGAATTGAATTTCACGCGATTTTCTTCTGCAAACCTGCTTGGTTGTTCGTACTTATCCGTTATACCGCCATGGCGACCTCGAACCGCAGTTTGGGGGTAAAAACTGAACCACTCGCATGTACATGATCTGAAAGATAAGTCATAAGACAATTACTTAAAATGTCTTATGACCCATTTAACACAATTCTCATTTTTCTCTCTCAAATTAAAGGTTTATTTTGCTTTAAAAATAAATTAAAATAAAAAGTGGATTGTATCAGATGAGTGCACTTAAAATGATTTGAGGAGTTGTATTTTGCAAGGTGGGCATGCCTGCAGCATATAAGTATTTCTTAAAAATACCAGGAATGAAATAAATAAATTAATTGTAACAATGGTGAATTAATGTTGCCAGAGAAATATAGTCATGCATGCCTAACATAAAATTAAATTATATATCGGCTCATATCATCAAATGAATTATATGTTGTGTTAATAGCCACGTGAGAAGGAAGTGATGAGACTGAGGGAAGAGGTGGAGAAGGACTAATGAAGAAAGGATTAAATAGAAAGGGAAGAGTTAGAGAAGGATAAACATCGCAAAACCAGAGAAGTTATGGGAAAAGAGAACCGTCAAATTCAATCGAAAAGTCTACCGTAATTGAGAACTCTAAAGCTATTTATAAAGTAATAACAATAACCATAACTATAAAAATGCTAATAAAAAGTCTTAAAAATAATAAAACAACATAAATCCAAATATACTAAACGTATAATTAAGTCATAATTATTTCTATCTTATTATACACCAAAACTTCATGAACTTCTATTGTTTTAGGTAATCACTTCCTTTTCCATAATAGCAGTGCCACCTCTATGTCTTTAATGTGAGAATTTGTCAAGTTTTTCAGAAATAAAAAATTAAATAAATCACTTAAGTATAATATATACTTTAAAATAAATATATATATCATTAAATTATATATTAGTTTATAAGTTAGAAAAATTTATTTTAAAAAAAATGATAAATATATCAGTTAACTAACTTTCTTAACATCTCAAAAAAAGTTAAATACTATACAGAAGATTAAACTTCCTTATCTAATTACTCCTTTATTTAACATACTTTGCATGGGTTTTTAAACAATGGAAAGATTTTGAGGGATTATGTTATTATTGCTATATAATAGAACCCTTCCACATGCATATTCATTTGGACCCACATATAATTACACTTTTTACACAAAAATAAGTGAGTTTTTGGAATCTAATAGTGATAATTTGATGATTTTTTGGAATCAAATAGTGATAACTTGTCTTCCCTGGAACTTGAATGATTTATACACAAAGTTCAATAAAATAAAATGAATAATAAAGTATAGATTTTAGAATATGTTAATCAGGGCAATCATGGTTAGGCTAACTCAGATGCATTTGCATTATTGCTGTAAATTTCACAACCAAAGCTTCACTTCCCTATTAAAGATAATGTCATTGTAATTGACAAGAAACATCAAATCACAATTATTCAAATAATAAAAGGACCAAGGGGTACATGATCAATAATCCATCTCATGGCCATGGCTCCACTTTCCTGTCAAAGAGGTTCCCATAAGTAGAAACGTAAGTGTGAAGAAGAAGAGGGAATTGTGACAGCACAAAGAAGGAGATAGGAACACTTGCTAGTATAATAATGGGAAGGAGACCACATGAGTAGTTTGAATGCTTCAACATGAGATGGATGGTGGAAAGAAAGGCTATTATCATACTTACAATGGAGATGAAAAGAAAAGAAAGACCCAAAATTAATTTCCTTGGCAAGGATTTGAGGAATTCTTTTTCTGAGTATTTAGAGGTAAGGATAGCTAAAAACATTAGAACCGAAGTTGAAGAAGAGAGAAGTGATAATATGGTTGAGAATATGAAAACCTTGAAAAATGGTTGTTTTATGAATAATGGATATCCTATATTTTGATCGTTTCCTCCAGGAATGGTAAAAGCTGCTGCAAACATGATGGTCACAATTAGGGCACCAACAACTGAACAAGAAGAGGCTGTCTCTTTTATCCATTTTTCTCCCTCCCTCATTAACTCTTTGTGATTTTCTCTAAATGATTCTTGTGCTGTAATACCATCCTTGCCACGCACTAGCCTGAAGCTTGGAGGTGTTAAACTCTCAACCTCCTGCATTTGTTTCAAAATGTACTACATTTCACATTCTTGTCAAAAAAAAAAAAAAAACTGCTACTATATAACCAGTTTAGGAGAAAAAGGTCATAGCAAATAATAAAGTGGAACTTTGGTTAAAAGCAAGGCCTAAAGGGATTTACTATGTTTATGATGCCTTTGAACAATTCTAGAACAAACCTTCAAAGAAAGTGAAACTCAGAGTAACATTCTCAAATACTTGTAGACTAATCTTATACAATTTATTAATTTATGCACTACTTAAAATTATAATAGATTCAATCTTCTAAGAGAACATCGCTAAAAACTTAATAGGGATCTTTCTCTAACCTTGAACCATTGCAATTCTCTTTGCATTTGTAGTGTAGGTGCATAGATGCGACTAAGTATGTGAGGATGAGGCTTTTCGGCTGCCTTATGCATCATGATATTTCCATCACTATTTATAAATACTAGGAAGGCATTCTTAAAGCGAAGCCCATGGATAAGGTTAAAAACCCTAGCTTGCCGATAATCAAGAGCTACATAGAAACACTGAAGGAACATTGGATGGTAGAAAATCTCTGGGATTTCTTTCGATACTTGAAACACAAAATTGGCATTCCCTTCTTTAGCTGCAACACATAGAGCCTCGTATATAATTCCCTTTTGGTATGCTTCACTTGCTTTCTTACAAACCAGGCGAACAAGCTCATCTACTTGTAAATGCAGCAACTTTAGCTCCTGTAATTTATTAACTCCTACATTCATACATATATTTTAGTTAGTTTATTATTTTAATTTATAAGAATCAAGAGGTATCAAAGTTAGAATCTATACCCACAAAATTATTGCTGATGTTGATGAGCCTTCGAAGTAGACCAATCCCTGGTAATTAAGACCTAATCTTTTATACCTCTTTTGAACAAATTTTAAAATAAAAATCTTGTATTGAAGATATAATTTAGGAGAATCCTGAATAAATTCAGTTGAAAAACAAAAATTCTAATTTTGGTCTACAATTTTGTCATATCTCTAATAAGGCCTATAGGCATTACTTAGTATTTTTAAATTTTGTAATTTTGCCTATGTACCCTTTTTTCTGTCTCTTTTTTTGTCTAACCATTTTTCTTCTTACTATTCTTTCAATAAGGCATTTCATCGTTACTCCATATATTCCCCTTATTTCTTAATTTTTTTGGGAAACTTATTTCTTAATTTTTTGGGAAGTGTGCATGCAAGATACTTCTTTTTATTATAATAAATACTAATATATTTATATGCTTTGTTGTCCAATTGTATATTATAAAATAAAAATTGAATAAAACAGAAAAAATTCAGGATAAAATAGCAGTCAATTCAAAAGAAAGTTACAAATTCTCATTCAAAAACTTGTGCAAACCTTTCATAGAAATTTTTTTCAAAACATTCATAATAAAATAGCTATTCAAAAGTTAAGGTTAAAAGAGAAATTATTAGAATATACTCTTAATATTATTGAAAGTCAACTCAAAAATTAAAAACTGAGACCCCAATAATTTAAGGAGGTTTATATTTTGGTATTAGGATGAAGACTCTTAGGAATTTGTAACTTAAAAATGGCCACACACATACATTCAGTTTTTGTGTTTAATGATAAAGGGACATTATGGTCTTTTTAACAACATTTGAAAATCCTTAGTATGACCTATAAACCATATTCGAGATTTGATAAAAGTGTATATGTGAATTAAGATTTGTGCATTTCGGCTGGATTTAAAAGCAATTTTCCCTAAGATCTATGTTAATGAAAGAGTTTCGGTTTTTGCTGAGTAAAATTTTCTACCATGATTTTGGCTAATCATAAATGCAAAATTGTAATATTAACTACCAGACGTTAATATTATTTCTTAAAAAAAAGGCGATGTAAAAGTTATAAGTTTTTAATGTCTTCAAATTTATATATTATTTCTATTCTCTTAACAATGTTTTTGTAACATACCTGGCTTATCAAGTTTTGATTTATCTCCTTGGTCTCTATCTTCTTGTTGAATGTCCAAACACATATTGTTGATAGCTGTGGTTGAATGTATATTTATATCTTATATGGGCAGAGAAATAACGAAAGATAAGGTCATTAACAAAATACATAAATGATGATGATAATAATAAATAAATACATAAATAAACTAAGACAACGTATGAAAAACGTGTTCTCGATGTTCATTAATTGTAATTTGAATCAAGTTTTGTTGTGTTCTTGAAGTTTATTAATTGTAATTTGAACCAAGTTTTGTTAAGGCAATATTAAACTGAAATACCAAATCTAAATTCAATCTAATTCTTTCAATAAGGTTTTAGTAATGCAGATATTTTAGAATCTTGTTAAGTGATTTCAAAGACATACCTTTTATCTGTCCCAAAGACACCTCTATCAGCGGCTAGTGGACGACAATGTTATTGCAAAAGTTTTTGTTGTGAATAGCTATTGTAGACATTTGAATTGTTAAATTGAATTTGATTATTTCTAAACTTGTATTGTAATTGAATAACTATAGAGGTGTATTGAGAAGTGCAACTTTATTGTAAGAGTTTTGTTGTAAATAATTAATGGAGACTTGTGATTACTAAATTAAACTTATATGTGAGAGACTTGTATTCAAGTTTTTATATAGTTGATGTTCAATATGGCAATGCTGCATACTACAATCCAAAAAATGGAGAGAAAATAACATAGGCAAAATCTACATGTAATAGTGGAAAAAAGAAAGCAGCAAAGCATTGAAATATATGATTAAATACACAAATACTCACAATTATAGATCCATCGTTTCCAAAAGACAAGTTCACTTGGGTTAAGAAGTGCAGTGTTCAAGACTGCGATCTCATGAATTGGGGTCCACCCTTCACTAAATTTCACTAGAAGCAATTCTTCGCAATGTTGAAGCAAATTCAACGCAATGTCTGGCCCCGTGCGCTCACATATGGTCACACCATGAATTGACAAGAGCATTAATAAACAAAAGTAATATTACACAAGACTTATGGTTCTTAAAATAAGCACTAAGTGAGGATTGGATTTGATCCTAAATATAATATCTCAATCCATTTTATCTCTCAAATTTACAATATTTTCATCAAAAGTATCACCATTTATTGCATATAAAAATGGATTTCTATTGAAGAGTAGTTAATATTAAACAACTTATAAATAACTAACTTAACTAATTTTCTTAATCTACTCAAATTAATTATCTAGCTCTGACAGTAAGTAGTGGAGGTAGTACAACATACCGTAACATTGTGTACGAAAACAATTACAAAGAAGCACAGAACCCCTACGGCCTGTGAGGCATTGCAATGAAGTGAGAGAATATAGATAACGTCCTAATTCTTGATAACCACTTCGGACAGCCATTATAACAGGAAGGTCATCTGCCCGGTCAGGAATGACAAGTATGTCTCTGTTCTTGTTCACGAGGCATTTTGCAACATGAGTGCTTCCATTATACCAGCAAGCCAATCCGAGTGCTGTAATACCCATATCATCTTGAATTTGAATGGATTGTGGAGGGAGTAATCTGAGCAACTCCTCCACTATGCCCACATGCCCAAACATTGCAGCCACATGAATTGCAGTTCTGCCATGAGAAGCAATTTGTGCAGTCAAGGCATTAGGGTTTTGATCAATAATTGCTTTCGCATCCGTCCAGCTGTTACCACATATAGAACGGTGCAAAGCATCCTTCAATCGTCCTTCCTCACCTGTAATTAATAATCCACACCATGTTAGCAACAGTCAAGGTGTATCTAAGTTTAAATGAAGTTGTCAAAGCAGATTATGTATAGGGTTAATAAGGTGAAAACAAATATACGACTTTTTACCTAAATTGCACCTAGTACTACATGCTTGTCAGAGATTTAAAAGTACCATTACATATTTAAAATGATAACAAAAATGCCAGGACTATTATATATAATCTAATGGCATTACACATGTTTTTCATATATGTATAATCTAACATCTAGTGTTTTTTAAAATACTTTTCTAATTCTATTTACAGAATAGAAAGATTTTTTTTGGTCCTATTTAGTTAGCCCACATTAAATTTTTTTAATATGCAATTTTATCATTCATTTATCATTGTGTTGACTTTATTCTCATAGGGTATAATATAGACTGTACGAAAAAGGTTGAAAAACTGTTGAATTTTAAGTCAAAGTTAATGAATTTTAATATTTTTTTATGTAAAATATATTGAAAATGATTTATGAAATAGAATGGGAGAAGGGCATGTCTAGTTAATTTAATGAGGATTAATATACAAACTTTGTTTGTTAATGGCACCATAATTGAATTTTTGTTCTTGAAAGATAGCTACAACGTCGATATTTTTTTTTTTTTACAGTAATTGATTAATATGAGACAGCAATAAGAAGAGCTTTTGTGCTCATTAATTATTACCTGATTCCTCGTGTGGTAATTGTTCTATTTCGCCCAATGGCGGGTCAGGTGAAGGACGTTGCAAGCCCACTTGAGGATCCAAGTCCAACGGTGGTTTTTGTTCCGAGTCATCTCGCAGTGTTGACATTTTGGGAGTACGTACGAGATCAACCTGCTTAATCCTTATTTATAAATATATATATATATTACTATTATGTAATGCATTTTATCAAGTGTTTATTGATTCATTGGCGAATTTAGTGTTCGCGTGTAACAACATCATAATGAATACATTTATTTGGGAGATTTACTATTGAGTCTCAAATAAGGGACTTATTTATCAAATGGTCCCAAATTTTAAAATATTTAAAAAATAGTCCCATTGTTGTCAATACAGCATATGGTGTTGTCAGGGGTTGTCAAGTGACAACACCATGCGCTACATTAACAACACCCCGTGTTGTCAATGGGACCATTTTTTAAATATTTTAAAATTTGAGACCATTTGCTAAATATCTTCACTATGTGGGATCACACAGTAAATCTCCCTACATTTTATATTAAAAACAGTTCATACGTAAATTTGTTTCAAAAGTTTTTACTCAACAATAGTGATATAGTTCTTGAAGTTTATGATCAAAGTTGCTCTGCAAGTGTTAAAATACAGCAATTTCACTATCTACAGTTGAAAATAGTAACAATCAACATTTAAATTAAAAAAAAACTTTAAGAACAATATTATTTTTGAACGAAATTTTGTTGAGTGAAGTATTCGTTAAATCAGATAAGTACTAACAAGATTGAAAGCCACTTACCAGTCGACCTTGAGCCTTGGATCCAACAAGCTATGTATGACTACAAATCGATCAGAGGAGCAACGATAATATTTAATAAGGCATATATGGAATATGTGCTTTGCTTGCGAACGTTTCCAACGAATCAACTCAATACATGCTTGCCCTCGACAATCAGTACATTACTTTTAAAAGGGAAAAGTAAAAGAACAAGGGAAAAAAAACTCACAGACACAGAGAGAGATTATTTGTGCCATTTTCCTCTGATTCTTTATCTTCCCTTGGATTACAAATGGACAGCCTTAGAATTAGTCAAAAATAATGAAAATGTAAGATATTTATTTTTTGCCAGACATACACTTATTTAAGAAAATAATGAGTAATGGAGAGAATAAGTGAGAAAAAAGATGTGAAAGAAATGAGTAAGAAAAGATATGATTAGATAAAACATTCATTCTCCGTTGTATAAATAGTGTCCGTTTGAGAAAACAGTAAAGAAGTGTTTTTACGGTTTAAAAGGTAAATGTGTAAAAAAAATTATCTCATTTTACGAAAAACACAATTGAACGTGCATTTGATGTGTTCAGAATCTTCAAGGCAAACATGAGGGTAGCTTCAAAGGAAAGATAAATAGAAAGTGTGACCTATCACAAAAGACGAAATGCATTTACTTTTTTTTTTTTACCAAAAAACATTTACTGTGAGCTGGTTTGTTCCTTTCTTTTAATTTTACTTGGGAAAAAAAAAAAAGCAGAGCTTTTCTTTTTTGGCTAACTTGCGAACAATTGCCTCCGTCTCACTGGCTGTATTGCCACGTGTGGTACGGGGAAGTGTTCTGAAGGAAATATAAGTGAAAATGGAAGTCCTTTTTATAACTAATAATCTCAAATCACGTAAACTCGTATGGCAGTTAAAATTCTTTTAAGCTAATCAGCTTGTAAAAGATACAATTTTTTTAAATGTTCCTTCGTTCATGAAAATGATGGATGAATGAATACCAATAAAGATGAAAGAAAATAAATAAAAAAAAGAGGGAGACATACAAATTAATTAGGGCAAAAATGTATTAAATTTTTAAATAAAGTGAAATTATTTTTATATATAGGATCAGGGAGAAAAGAAAAAGAATGTTACTTTTAAAAAAAAATATGAATATGATTGAAAGGAGTAATTATTAATTGAAATGTGTGTTTATGGTATTAAAATACTAAAATAGCTTGCAACTAAAAAACTTTCTTCCACTCCCACTCACGTGAACCACCAGCAGAGGCAACCAATATTCTCGTTATCTTTATAAACACTAACCACCTAAAACACGAACCGGCACTTAAAATATATTAAAAGCAATGAATGCCAAAAACCATATAATTTTTTTTAAACACACCCTCATTTGTAAAGATGATAAGCATGAGAGAAAATGAGTGAGAAAAAATATTAGAGAAAATTAATGAGGAAAAGTAAGAGAGACATGCAATTAATTAAATATAAAAATCGGAAAAACTGCACTCAAGATTTTAATAAAATATAATTGTTACCCATATATAAAATCGTGTTTAGAGAGAGAATGTTGTTTACGGGAAAAAAAATCAACCAGGAAGAGTTACACAAAAACTCATCAATATTCAAAAAATATCAATCAGAAACTCAAATTGAAAACATTTTGGTTGACTCAAAGCACCTGAAGCTGAGAATGTCATTGAACAGCAGAAAGTGTCGAAGCATCACAAAAATATCGCCAAAAAATGTTTTATATTTCCAGAAAGTGTTACTGGCTGAATGGTTTTCTTGTCCTTAATATAAAACTATTAAAATAATTTGGATCTATTAAATATATAAAATAAATTACTATAACAGGTTATAACGTGATTTGATGGCCTAATATCCATGAGTTAAGGTGTAATTTTAACAATAAAATTTTATTGTAAGGGCTTCAAGTAGCATAAAATTTTAAGAGGTATATAAACATTGCAAAAGCTACAATTTTACTAAGGGGCTTTAATGGGGTTAAACCTCTGGCTTCTCTCAGAACCATTTTTTTCCTTTTTTTACCTTAGAAGCATATATTCACCCTCTTAAATCAAATGAAATGGATGGTCCAAATTTTAATTTTATAAAAATATTATTATAAATATAAATAAATTTAATCTATCAAAATATAATCTAAATGAATTATAAGTGCAGTCTATACAAGATAATAAAATTTCAACAGATAAATTATTATAGTAATATTTTTTAAAATATTAAATATGGACCATCCATTATTTTTTTCCAAACATACACTTATTTAAAAAAATAATGAGTGACAGAAAGAATGAGTGAGAAAAAAGATACGAAAGGATGAGTGAGAAAAAATATGATTAAATAAAACATTCATTCTCCTCCGTAATCTGGAAGGAGTACAGTAAACACGAGGGGTTAGCTTCAAAGGAAAGATAAACAGAAAGTGTGACCTATCACAAAAGACGAAATGCATTTACTTTTTTTTTGTGCCAAAAAACATTTACTATGAGCTGGTTTGTTCTTTTCCTTTAATTTTACTTTAAAAAAAAAACAGAGCTTTTCTTTTTGGCTAACTTGGGAATAATTGCCTCCGTCTCGCTGGCTATATTGCGAAGCGTGGTACGGGGAAGTGTCCTGGAAGTAAATAGAAGTGAAAATGGAAGTCCTTAAAAAAAATTAAGTTGTAAAAAATGTTTGCTGGTTAAATCAAGTTTGGTTAGCGTGGTGGTTCAGCACCTCATTCCTTAAACATGTGATCTGGGGTTCAATCTCTGACTGATGTGAATGGAGCAAATCACTTTATCAGTCCTTTACCGCTTAGTGCGCTGACAATAGAACGAGGGATTAGTCCCATAACTTTCAGCTGTGGAGATACCTGGGTGCTCACCTAAAAAAATGTTTGCTTGTTAATACAACTAGCATCGTGCGGGGAGCACGTTATTATGAAATTGATCATACTACTCAAACTTTACGATATTAAATGTAGAACAATTTAATTGTGCTAAGTTAATTTTAACATAGATACCTTCAATTGAAAAATACAATTGTAATATAAGCTCGACAAATTAGTCATGTAAGGCAAATTCACTTTGTTCAATTTGCTTGAACATATACACGAAATGGAAATACAACTAACGAAACCAAGATGGGATGACTCACAATAATAAACTATTACCAAGCGAAGAAGATAAACACTCAAGATCTACATAGGGAATAACATCCACAAGTAGGAGGTGTTTTGAACATAAATGTAAAGATGACCAATCAGGAAACCCATAATTCCGATGCCCAATATCAATTGGGATTTCCCCATGATTTATGGAATGCAAGGTTGATACTTCTCTTGAAGTAAACCTCTCAGAGCACCCTCTCCTTGCATGTATTCTCCCGCGCGATGCATGGGGAGCATGTTATCATGACATTGATTACACCACCCAAACTTTATTTCCACGTTCAATGTGCTGGTTGATATAATAAATCCATTAAATTTGATATTCATTCATTCAATAAATTTAATTAAAAAACAATTCAAATGTACCCTATCAAATAAATATTTAAAAAACATTTCATGAAATCTCATAAAATAATAACAATACACCATATGTTTTTCATTGATAGACAATGCTTGTAAATTCTTTAGTATTTTCTCTAGAGTTATAGAGGTTCTAAGTCTCTTACACTCATTTTAATAGTTTAAAATGAACCTAATGGGTTGCTTAGGCTTTAAGATGATGATCCAGGTTGGTTGGTTGGTTGGTGGTTTTGTTGGAATGTGGGGATTTGGTTGAGAGCTGTTCCGAAGTTTGGGACAGGGAGAGGCATTGGAGGAAGATTTGATAACATGGTGAATGAATGATGGGCTCCTGAGAGGCTGAGATGATAAATCTCATCAGATGGGTCTGTCTTAGTCTTAGCTTCCTAAATTTGGATGAAGTGTATGGCAGAGGAGAACATGCCCAGGCTAGTGTCTTTGCTTTTGCTACCCCTTCGATACATCTTCTCATATGTCTGTGATCTGTGTACTTTGCTTTGTCTTTTCCTTCTCTCGCCTGATTTCCTCTACTAAAGCGAAAGATTTATCGATGCAAAATGTAAAAGAGATGCAACTTCTCTCTCTCTCTCTCTACATGAACGCCGCCCGAGGTTTCTACTGCCTCACCGTTCACCTCCGCTGTCGCATCAGCAACTGGGATTTTGTTCTACAAACAGAGATTCTACTGCACAATGGAGTTAAATTCACACCCAGCGGAATAAATGATCACGATATATAATAATCTGGTTTCTCTATTTTATTAAAAAAATATGCAGTTTTCACCATTATGGCACGGTTTGCCAAATTGTCAAAAGAATTTATACTTACGTTCAACAGTATTTTTTCGTAAAACGATATAATCTCCTTTATATATTTACCTCAGTTTGTATGAAAATACGTATAAGTACTTCTCCACCGCATTACCAAACGGAGCCAATAATATGCTGTGGCAATTGCACTCACTGAGGATGTTGTTGCACCGGTCATTCTTAAATGACAAACTGGACTTGGGCATTAGCTTGTACCATCATACGGTTTTTAAATATAAGAAAAATAATTCACCTTAAAATTAATCATTTGGAGTTATGTGAATAAGTATGAGAATTTAAGTGTCGAAGGTATAATTTCTTAGGGATCACTGTGTATGGAATAACCCAACATATTTTTCAAAATACCCTTTAATGTAATTTTTTAAAAAAAGGATTTTCCGTTGGCCAGTGAAAAAAAAATGGCCACTTAAACAATCTATGTTATTCCACGCCTTATCATAGAGCGTGCAAAACACTCTTCCATCTATTCCAGAGGTGGGCCGAATATCCAAATTGCAGTCGAGTGCTGGTATTAGGAAGGTGTAACTGTGGCGCGTGGATAGCATACCTATTAATTACTCAGTCGCACGGAAAGTATATAACTACTTATCCCATTTCTGTTATTTTCTTTTTACAATTTTTTCATAAAAAACCTGAATTCTAAGTTCTAACATCAATCAATCAATTTTTCAATTTAATTAAATGAATATTAAAAGAAAGGACGATTCAAAGCATGAAACCTGAGCTTGAGTCCGTGATCTCCATCTCCTTTCGTAACCTCCCCCCACCAACAAATCTCGAGCATATAAGTTGATTATTTTGTGGTCATATCTCAATTGAAGAGTATGGAAACAAATACTACTGTTCAATCAACTTATAAGTAAAAGTCCGTATGTCTCGATATTTGAATACAAGAGGAGAAAGATATGACCACAAAATTTATAAGAGTCTTCAATCAAAATCAATTGGTTTCCTCGACACTTGATTCGAACAATAACCTAAAAATTCTTCCAATTAAAGTTTAGCATATAATAACTTTCTAATCTTCATTCCTCCAAACTAAAATGCAAAAATAAATTCGACAAATTATTAAATGCATAAGTGTCATCAATAACAAAATTCAGAATGTCAAAAGCATTAATTAAAAAAAAAGATCGTTACTTAGTGAAAATAAAATCAACATATCAAAGGATCTATACAATATATAAGACATCAACAATACAACTCCGCTCAAATTCTGTTTAACCTTTTTTATTATTGGACTTGGAGAAATTCTGTTTTTTTATTTCTTCAATATTTCTCCACATATTTTAATGGGGTCTAAATGTTAGGGGGGAAAATATAATCTTCAAGAAACATAGAAGTTTTATTCTCTCTTGTGCATCACACAGGGAAAATATCAATTTAATTATCAAAAGAACTTACCGTTTCTAAAAAATTTTTTTGAGCTCTTGATGTGTTTTTTGAGTTTAAATGAATTAATTAAAGATTATTTGTGTTAATAAAGGATCAAAGGAATTAAGTGCTAAAAATAAGATATTTCTTCATTTCCTTAATTTTCTAAATGATTTTTATTTTAAGTGCATGATTTAATGTGTAGGCCAGTAGGAACTTACTGTTGGGAAAAGGGGCAAATGTTGTCCAAAAAGAGACGAAGGGAGAAATAGAAAGTAACTGAACAGGGCGTCAAAACCAGAAAAGGAAATGAACCTAACTGAATCAGTTGAGGATGAACTAAAAAGTATAGTTAGCAGTAACAGTAGTTAAAAGCTAACGGAAGGAGTGAACCAAAAAAAAAAGTAAAAAAATTAGTGCAGAAGCATCCCATTATCCGTCGGACATCCGTCCCCTATCTCAAAATTCCACATCGGAAAGGTTCAGGATGGTGATGAACTATATAAACGAACACGCTGCACGTCCTTATGAGAGCTCTTTTGGGGGCGAAAAGTCATGATCCTGTGACAAGTGGTAGCAGAGCCAACCTTGAGTCTTCGGTCTCTCGTGGACCTCCGAACGCCGGTAAGGTTGTCGATAGGCCCCGCGGCGAGGTTGCTCACGGATTGGCTGAGGGGGAATGTCAAAGTCTCACATCGAAGAGGCTAGAGAGGGTGCTGGACTATATAAGTGGGCGCGCTACACATCCTCATGAGAATTCTTTTGAGGGAGAGAGTAATGATCCGTAACACCTGGTAACACATTAACTATGCAGAGATTTTTGCAGCTGCCATCACCTCACTCCATCTCTCCAGAACACTATCGAGCTTGAGGAAGAGAGCAATTTGCAGTTTAGGCGCTTGAGCTCCATCGATGTGAGAGGCGATCGCTTCTTTGCTTCAATTCTTCGTTCCGTCTCTGATCGCCGCCTTCCCCAGCTTGTCCAAACCTGCAGCTTGCTCTCCGTCTCTTCCACCAACGTTTCGCCACCATCACCACCGTCAACTCTCTCTACTCCTAGGCCTCGCTTTTGTTTCATCTCAGATTCTCAACCTCATACGCGTCACCACAGTCAAGATCAGTCATGGTGATCCCTGGAGCTCAGCCCATCATCGTTGCTGTTGTCTTCAACTCCATTTCCGACTGAATCTCCATCTTCCCAAGGGTTGGCCGAGCCTGAGCTTCATGTGCATAGGGAGTCTAACAATTTTACATTCTTCTCTTCAACTTCCCTAAGCTTCTCTGTTTTCTTTTCCAACGCTTGTTCATGCTTTGCAAGTTTCTCCTCCAAGTGGCTGATTTCAACTTCTTTCTTTTCCAGTTCCATCATTCTATTCTTTAGTCCAACTTCAAAGGATTTTCTTTTTTCGTCCAATTCCACATCAAACTCACGCTTTTTCAAATCAAGCGTAGCATTGTGTTCCTCAAGGCACTTTTGAATCTCAACCTGCAAAAAGCACAAGATATATATGCCAATACAAATGAGAAAAAAAATATATAAGTAGCACTGGGGGAACCAATTAAATTCAAGAATAACTTGTAAGGTTTAGGATTCCAAACATTAAAATTTTCTCAGAGTAACAATTCAGAATTTAAATAGGTCAATCACCATCCATCTCTAAAATTTCACATTAACAAATATGAACTGAATCTCACACACTTTTTCTTTGTTGTTAAGCTTTTCTTCCCACACAGTCAGCTCCTTTTCTTTCAGGTCCAAGTTTTTTCTGGTTTGCATCATATTCCTGCATCAGAAGGATATTGAGATTCAACACAAAATGATAAAATAGATTATGAGAGTAAACAAAGCGATGTCCAAACAATAATTCAAAAACCAAAAAAACTTTGCCTTATCTTTCAGGTTTATATTCGCAAGCCTGCAGTTTATGTCATCTTCTTTGTTTCTCAAGGTCACATTGGATGCTTCAATATTTTTCTGCGTGTCTTCAAGTTCCCTCTCTTTCTGCCTCAATATTCTATCAATCTCATTTGACCTCTGCTAGGTGATAAGTGATAAATGATAAACGTGGAATACTCTGAAATAAGTGATAAACGATGTCTTCGAAGTGCAGATTCTTGGGCCTCCAAGTCTTTTGATTTTCTATCCATCTCTAAACTCTTCCTGCTCATTTCTGCAGGCTTGGCATCTATCAATCTCATTTGACCTCTGCTAGGTGATAAGTGATAAATGATAAACGTGGAATACTCTGAAATAAGTGATAAACGATGTCTTCGAAGTGCAGATTCTTGGGCCTCCAAGTCTTTTGATTTTCTATCCATCTCTAAACTCTTCCTGCTCATTTCTGCAGGCTTGGCATCTATCAATCTCATTTGACCTCTGCTAGGTGATAAGTGATAAATGATAAACGTGGAATACTCTGAAATAAGTGATAAACGATGTCTTCGAAGTGCAGATTCTTGGGCCTCCAAGTCTTTTGATTTTCTATCCATCTCTAAACTCTTCCTGCTCATTTCTGCAGGCTTGGCATCTATCAATCTCATTTGACCTCTGCTAGGTGATAAGTGATAAATGATAAACGTGGAATACTCTGAAATAAGTGATAAACGATGTCTTCGAAGTGCAGATTCTTGGGCCTCCAAGTCTTTTGATTTTCTATCCATCTCTAAACTCTTCCTGCTCATTTCTGCAGGCTTGGCATCTATCAATCTCATTTGACCTCTGCTAGGTGATAAGTGATAAATGATAAACGTGGAATACTCTGAAATAAGTGATAAACGATGTCTTCGAAGTGCAGATTCTTGGGCCTCCAAGTCTTTTGATTTTCTATCCATCTCTAAACTCTTCCTGCTCATTTCTGCAGGCTTGGCATCAGCAGCACATAACCTGGCCTCTAGGTCCAAAGATCTTTCTTCAATGCTAGCTACCAGAGCATTTGCTTCAACCAGCTTTGAGTCTGCGATGAATTTGATTCTGCATGCTCGGCATGCATTTCTCACAAGAGGGTCTCTCACAAAGGCAGTGTGGGCAAGAAATGTGAGAGAGGGGCATCTGAAATGAGGGCTGTGTCTTGAAAGGAGCTTTTTGGGCAAAAACCAGTTCAAAATTAGAAATTTGTGGCGGGAGGGCTTTTAAATTTAGAGGCGATCAATACTGCAAGCCGTGACGTCGGAACAGAGCCCAAGAAAGTTTTTTTTTTTTTGGGATTGAAGCCGTGAAGATGCTTGTGAACAGGGAAATGAGTCTGCAGCCACAGGAAGTCGAGAATATTGAGGCAGCTTGGGTGGAAAGGTATTAATATATATATATATTGATACAAGTCGCATGTGCTCCATCAAGTCATTTTTATAACTAACTAGGATGTAGTCCCCCCGCGATGCATGGGGAGCATTTTTTTAATTAAAAATTTTTTTAAGGAATTAGGAACAAAGCTTAAGTATTTGGCTCCATTTCTATGGTTGGAAATGCTAAACAATTAGTTTGGACATCTTACTTAAAACATGAAAAATGCCATCTACCGCTGTATGTGAGATAAGAAACTATTGCCCAATCCTTGCCCTTGATGGGCACCTTAAATCAATCCAGCTATATCATGGATTTCTAAGAAAGCTGAGACCTATATGAAAACATAAGGACAGACCGATTCATAGACAATAAATGATTCAAATCTCAATTCAGGTAAATAGAAATACATAACAGCATGACTCCAAGACAATATTCTAGTTTGGTTTCCCAAGGGCACCACCAATATGGTGCGTTCATGCTGTGGGCAATGTTATCTCATTATTAAAAAAACCTAGAAGTGAAACCCAAGCTAAAATAATTTAAAAAGCCAATGCATTTGCCTTTAACAATGTCAACTCTGTGGCTTTCACCTTCCAGTAAAAACCATACAGCCAACTGAAAGTAGCCACCAAATGTTATGCATAGAGATGTCAACTGTAGAGTAACATAAAATAAAGAATCTGTTCAGACTGCAATGCCTCGCACAATTTGATAGATTCGCTGCTTTGAAGGTCCACAGTTAACAATCTGTTTCCAGAACCAACTATAAGAAAGGTTCACAGTAGGCATAGGCAAGATAACTTTGTCAAAAAGGAGAGTAATATTGATGCCTGAATTAAGAGTTGGCACTAAAAAATCAGGAAAAATAAATAAATGATGGATTGTGCCAATTTTTTTATGTGTGATTACTGCATCGTGCATGAATTTTCAAAATGCCAATCGGTAATAATATATGCATGAATTAGATGCTTCTGTTTCCTTGATGGCAACAGAATCATCAGATATGAAGCAATTTCTTTCTCAGACAAGTTGTACATGACAAAAATGTAGTCACATTGTCACCAGAAAAAAAAAACGAAGTCAGATATGCAAGCTTGTAAAGAATCAAGAGTACTGAAATTACACCATACCGGCTTATTTCACAGAGGCACTGGGGGTCATCCAGAAACAATTTATCCACAAGTATCTCAATCAGTCCATTGGTCAAGACTATACGTTTCATCGGAACTTCATGACAGGCTAAATTGCCACAAATTCCTATAATAATTTCCTGGAGAAATTAAACCACAGCATGATGAAAATGAAACAGAATTAGAGTTTGCTTAATTAAATTTTCTTTTCACAATACAAAAACACAGAATGCAATTTATGGAAGAAAAGTTGATAAGTGTCTCACAGTAACACGCGGGGATTTGCACACCATCAGATTTGCAAATATAACTTCGAGTATGAGATTCTCCACCTAAAAAATTATGCCATATAGCTATTTCAGCTATGTTAAAAAAACTTGAAATCTTCAGTTATGACCATATTGTAATAAGCTAATTATTTAACCAGATTGCATCCATACTAGAAACATGTAAAATCTTATTCCCATTTACCATGAGCTCTGCATGCATTTTACTGGCAGCTAGATCCCACAAAATGCAACCATATTCCTCCCAGGCTTCATCTCCCACTGAGGCACCAGATTGTTTCGAGTCCATTCCGCAGATCTTCAAGTTCCCCTTGCTGATGAGAGAATTCACCAGAACTATCAACATCCATCTTCTCAGATATTTTCTTTGATGATCCAAAATGTTCATTTTTAGACACGGAGGCTGCATTTCCTTCTTTGGTACAGGTAGTCGATCCTTGGTTTGGGGCATCAGAAGCAACTCTATCACAACTACTATAAGTACCAGGACCAAAAGGCAGCAGCTTTCTTATCAGCGATATTATATAACTTGGATCGACTGTTGTTGATACATAAAAAAACTGCATCAGAAATATTGTGAGAGAATCACTGAATAAGAATAAAAGGGGAAAAATGGGAAAGAAGCCTTGCACTTGCACTTAAAATCTCAGAACCCTTTGAAGCAAAATGAATAGGTAATTGCTGCATAGACTACAAGTATAATCACATTTTGCAATCACATTTGAATCTGCCGAAAGTGTTTCCTTTTCTCCATTCACTCAACCATATTAATCAATAAGAGATTGATACCTTCTGCGTCGCGAATGAGTTGTAACCGACTACTTGAAGATAATGCCACGTACTGTTCATTAACCTAAACTCACAAGCTTTCAAAATATCAGTTTCTCTCGAAAGTGAGAGTTGGTAACATAAAGTTGCACAAAAGAAGCTTCCGAAGCCTCCAAAGACAGGACCTTAATTGAGCACAAATTCACAAAACATTGATAAACCAACAAAGTAAATGTGGGAGAATGAGCGATATATACAAGAGAAGATGGAGGGTGCGTCGGACCAACAAACTCTTCTTGTTAATGTTCATCCTCTTCGATAGTTAAACCAGACCCGACCGCCATCACCCTCGCTTGTTCCCCCCAATTTCCAAGAATTCATACCAGCTTCCCTGGCGGTCGGGAAAGTGAAATATAGCTATTGTTTGGGTGAGCGGCCAGCCAGCCCAAAAGCGACTTTTTGGCCCAACATCACGATAGGGCTATATTTGATGGTTTGGGTTCGCGGCATCGCAGAAGGGTCTCCGGCAAGCATGTGTAAAATCACATTCCAATTAATCTCATCCTCTCCAGTGCAGAGCCCTCGACCTCTGTTTCAGTGTCGCGCTGGACCGATTGCAGACTTTGCAGAATATGAGCTTTGGGACGGAACCTCCAATTTCAAATGCTTTAATGGCTGCCTTGAAGCGTGCTCATGCTCATCAACATCAGGATTAATTGCTTCATAAGTCTATATATTTCTAATAAACATCAGGATTCAAAACTGCAGCCAGCAAGAGGCAATTAGTGAAATGAAATGGAAAGGAAAAGAAAAATGGCTGGGTTGTACATAATTCTATAGATCCAAATTCAGAGTGCAGCGGAAGTCTTACGTACCTCTTGCCATAGTGTATCCTCTAAGTTTTCTTGAATTCTTCTGAACGGAAATATCTGGCACAGTGATGGACTTTCGAACACCGTCACTCCGTCAGGGAATTCGTGATTGAATAAATAACGATTGTGCATATCTGTTCTAAGCCCTGGCCTCCCCTTATATAGCCTCCCATCAAGGCTGTTAAAGGGTTTAATGACCAGATGCAACCTTCTGAACGTAACTCTTTAAATAATGACGCGGGACACATCCGGTGATATATTTATATATATAATAAAATAATATATGATATAAATATAATAATATATAATATATATTAATTTCCAACATTTTCCCACTTGTCCCGCAACTTAATATTATTTGGTGAGTAAGTTCATTTAAGTAACACTATATGAACTATAGCGACAAGTCCTCATTGATCAAGTATTGTCTTCCATAATCACAAGTAATGCCCTTACTTAATGAGGTAATACTTTATGAATAAACCTTAATGTTTATTCAATTCCTACCTTAATATTTATCAATCTCATCAACATATATGTATACAAATAACAAAATGATTGATAACAATAGACGAAAATTCATCACATCATATACCTTCTTTAGTCATATAATGGCTTAAGCCACATATAAGATATATGTACAACAAAGTCTTTTGGTTTCATACCTTTAGTCAAAGAATCAGCTAGCATTTTCTTTATATTGATGTATTCAACCAAAACTTAACCATTTCTGAATCTATCTCTTAAAGATAGAAACTTTAATTCAACAAACATACTTCGAGCTCTGCTCTTTCTGTTGTTGGCAATGGCCACTGCAACTTTGTTATCACAAAACACTTTAATTGGCCTAGAGATTGAATCTACAATCTTAAACCCTGTGATGAAATTTCTTATCCAGATTCCTTGTGTACTTGCTCCAAAAGTTGCTAAATACTCAGCATCATGAGTACTAGCAATTACAAATGTTTGTTTAACACTTTTTCATGATATTGCTCATTCTGCTAAGAGGCAGACATAACCAGTAGTAGATATCCTTGTATCTTCCCATCCTCCTAGATCAGAATGTGAATATCCAATCACTTCAAGATTGTATGTTCTTCTATATGTGAGCTTGTAATGTTTTGTACCCTGAAGGTATCTAAAAACTTTCTTTGCAGCTAACCGATGTTTCAATCTAGGATTACTTTGATATCTCCCTAACACACCCACAGCAAAAGTTATATCAGGTCTCGTGCAAACCTGTACATACATTAAGCTTCATACTTCTGAGGCATATGGAATCCTTTCCATCTCTTTTTCTTTGTAAATCATTCTAGGGACATTGATCCAAAATGAATACATCTCCCTTTTCAATGGGAATGATGTTGAAAAGATAATCTGTTAGACTGCTCCCACTGATCATATAAATGTCTTGTATCTCGGTCAGTAGAGCCATCAGCTAGTCTTTGAGGTTCGTCAATCCTCAAAGCAAGATCTAGGCCCATATATCCAAGATCTAACAAAACACTATCTTTCTAATTAAAGTAATTATTACCATCCAGGATCGTTTTGTTACTTAAGTCAGTAACAACCCTAGTGGTAAGAGGAGCTGCAATATGTATATGCTCACATTAGTCTTTTAAAGCAAACACAATTACTGTGCCAGGTGTATGGTCAACTTATTTGAACATACAATTACAAATACGCATCACTAGTATCTACATGTGGGCAAAGAATACTAGCATACAATGTATTTGTCTAAAATTGATGAAACTAAAACGCAATTATTGTTTTCTAATACCTGTGGGCTACTTAGAAAACATAAGGCCATTATATTTCATCCTAATTAAATGTAAAATTATAATTATCTACCTGTAGGTAAAGATAAATTATAATATTACATTTAATTACAATGATATTCTAGAATATCATATGTGAATTATTAATATGCATGCAATCAAACTAAAATGAGGATGCTGTGGCCATTCCCCCAAATATATAGGCATGCAATTCACGAATATCTAGGCTATTATATTTCATCCTAATTAAATGTAAAATTATAATTATCTACATGTGGGTAAAGATAAATTATAATTTTACATTTAATTACAATGATATTCTATAATATCATATGTGAGTCATTAATGTGCATGCAATTTAACATGAAATGAGGATACTGTGGCTACTCTCCAGGTATATAAGCATGCTACTCACGAATATCTTTTTGTGCATTTATATACATAAATATGCAACAATAACATAATGAAAATTTAACAGTTAATCTAATTAACAATATGTAACTAGATAACTGAAATTCTCCCACTAATTCATGCTTTATATAAAATTGCTCAAATAAATCTTAATTTAGAATTAATTCCAAATTTCAAAATAATAATAATTTCCTAAAGAGCAATAATATATAAATTCATAGATAATTTAAATAATTCATACAATTAATTTGTAGAATTAAATAAATAAACAAATATAGAGCTAATCAATAAACAAATATCATAAATATTCATAGTATAATATTTATTTGACTCTAATAAATCTATATAAAAGCATGAATTTCAATTACAAAATAAAAACTTAGTGAGAGAAATCATAGAAAAAAAGATTGTCCCAAAATTATGATAATGTCAGGCCTAAACAAAAAAGCCCCATAAATTTCAGGATTTTTGTCTCTTTTTTAATACAGGCCAAACGTGGCCCAAAAAATGGCCCAGACCAACACCTCTGGCCCAAAACTCACGGTCCATAAAAACGATGGCCCAAAGAACAAAAGAAAAAATTTAATAGAGGCCCAAACGCATGGACCAGAAGAGAAAAAAATGCCCAGAAGTCGTCAGCCCAGAAACCAAAACGGAGTGCTCAAAAATGTTGGGAAAAAATTTTCCTACAGGCCCAGACTGACGGCCCAAAAAAATCGTTTTTTTAGGTTGCAGGCTTAAGAAACGCAGGCCCAAAAAAATGAAAGAAACGCAGGCCCGACAACCCGGATTCAGCCCGACTTCCGTTTCGATTCCAGACGCTTCGGACGACGGTTTCCGGCGGTTTTGATTCCGTTTTCTTCGTCCTCTTCATCCGAACTCATTGGGAATACAATCCAATAAATGAAAGGAGCATAAAAACGATTTCAAAACCATGAAATCCTTAACTTTATGGGTTTCATTCGGCCAACACAAAAATGAAGGTTTCGGTCGCCGTTGTTCACACCGAACGCGATGGAAACAGGGAAAAAACAATCCAAAAGCATTTTGGGAAAATCTATATCAAAACATATATATATAATCATCCTTTTTCCAGTTTGTTTTGGGCGATGAGGAGTCCGTAAAATGGCGAAAAAATAGCGACTCTCACCACAGAAACATGCAAAACGATTTCCTTTCGTTCTCTATGTAACAATCCAATTTTCTTTTTTTAAAATATAGTCAAACAGAAGGGTGCAAGAAAAGGAAAAATGAAAAGACAAGTGATGGTTGAAGTATAAGTAAAGTAAAACAAAAAAAAATAAAAAAAGAAATTACTTTTTATTTAAAAAATAAAAAATATATATATATTTTTTATCCATCCCATACCGTCAGACGGTATGGGAATGGATAAGGTTTGTTGGGGGCAATAATTGCCCCCAACTGTTACAAATAATACCGTCAGACAGTATTATAAATACTCCCACACTTTCATTTTTTCATCCGGTGAGGGAGCTGAGGCGTGAGAGTGAGATGGAGTGTGGTGAGAGAGAGAGGCGTAGGAGGGAGGGGAGGAGAGAGATGGAAGAGTTTATAGAAATGTTTTCAGCTTCAAGATTTTGCTTTTGGGATGATTTAAGTAAATAAAATATTTTATTTTCATTAAATTCCTTTTATAAAAGTTGTTCTAATTATTTTTCTCTTTCTATTGGTAGTAATATTATATTTGTTAGAGGATATTTTAGGATTTACATTTTTGTCCAGTGATTTTTTATTTGTAGAAGGCCATAAAATGGTAGATCTATTTTTTATAACTAAGTTCTATAAGGTTGTATCTATTTATTTGATATCTTGAGTATTTTAGAAATTTAGTTGTGTTTACAAGGAGATATATTTTGGATATATATATGTGACATTTTAACTAAATAAAGATAAGGAGAAAAATGTGACGGATGATTTAGGGATAGATTTAATCAGTCTAGATTTTTTTATTTTTGTATTTTATGATTTTATAAATAACTGTTATTATAAAATGTTTCTAAAACAATTTTATTGGGTATTTTAAGATATGAAAATTGTTCAGACAAATTATTTGGTATAGTGAAAATGTAAATTTATATTTTAATCGGTTTAGATTTGTTATTTTGCCATTATACCCCTTTACAATTAATCTTCGCTATAAATAGGTAGCAAATAACTTTATAGTGGATATTTTTACCTAAAAAAAATTGATTTAAAATTATTTATTAAGAGTATGGAAATCATTATCGAAATTCTAAACAATGTAGTTTTTTTAAAAAAATTGGTGATTTAGAATTTATCGATTTTTTTAAGCGTAAAGTCCTAAACTTTAAATTAGGAATGATAATGTTAACTCGAGGTTTATATGAATTAAAGAAGTTAAAAAATATATATTTAAATTAATTATAAAATATATATAGTTGGGGTTAGAATATGAGTTAAAATGTTTGGTAATTATTTATTTAATTTTTGGATTAAATTCTTATTTACATTACTGTGTAGATTAATTGGTGACTGTGCTGTATGGTTGCTTAATTCTCAAGGCTAGTTGGGTTTAGCTTGGAGTTGAGGTAACCGGAATTAATTTCTTTTATATGCTTGTTGTGGACTGTAAGGTGTTTTCTAACCCTTACTTTCTTTATAGAAAAATTAAATTTGTGATTTAGAAAATTTTGTATATTTTTATATATGACGTTTATTTCAGTGAAGCAGTGTACTTTTGAACTGTATGTGTTTTGTTATACATGAGGATGATGTGACATATGTGATGATCG
>JANTPZ010108775.1:0-10667 GCA_025593235.1 Vachellia pachyceras | reverse complement strand
TTTTTCTCTCTTTCTCTTTCTTACTTTTCTCTTTCATACCCACTTTTTCTTACTTTTTTACCTCGAAATCTGTAAAAGCTATAACTTCCCAAACATAAATCACATTTCAAAACCTAGGTTTTACCTCGGAATCTGTGAAACCTAGGTTTCAAACCTAGCATCCAAACCAGCCCTTAATAAGAAATGTATGAAAAATGTGCGCGTGTACAGTGAACCAAATGGATGAGGAATTAGATACTACCAAGTGCAAACCTCTCGTATCTAGCAGTGGTAATGCGGGTTGGGCCCCAGCCCGCCACCCTCAGCCCACAGGTTGGTGGGCCAGCCCGCCTAACCCGCTTTTTTATTTTTTTAAAAAAATTATATTTTATGTATTTTTAACATTTTTTTCATCCCAATATTTTTTACAAAGAAAAAAGTAATATTAAAATCTATTTTTAGGAAATTATTGAACACTTATTCATAGAATTTGAAAGAGAATAGCATAAATATACAATCTTATAAGAAAAAACTGGATAAAAAAGGAAAAAAGAATTTATTTTTTATTTTTTTTAAAAAAAAGTTGGCAGGTTGCGGGTTGAGACTTTCCAGCCCACCAACCCGCGGGCTGACCCGCTTTACCGGTACTACTTGTATCTATCAAAAGTCCAAAGAAACGATAAAGTGCCTGTTTGGGAAGCCATTTTCCCAAACGGTACACGTAAGTCTAGACAAAACCATATTGAAATCCATAAAAACCATCTTGAAATTCGTAAAACCATCTCGAAATTCCCAAAATGCCTTGAAATCTGCAAAATCCATTTTACCAACGGAGTTACCAAACAAGCACAAACATTACAAGGTACAGATTCAGTTTTTGGAAAATTTGTTATTTCATTGCCTTCTCCGCTTGGCCAGTTACGTCAAAGCGTTTTATGTTGTTTTCAATAACCTCATGGATTATTTTCATTGAAGACACGCTAAACACTAAATATAAATACATATTCTGCTAAAGATTCAAACCTTGGTCTTGATGAATCTAGCCGGCAGTTGGTTTTTCAAGCATTGGTCCAAAAGCATAATATTGGCAAATTTAAGAAAATATTGGGCCTAACTTGGAATCTTGGATGGAGCCTTGCAGTTATAGAACTTGGCCTTATTGGTAAAATACGGCCAAGTTATCTTCTTTAGTAGCGGGAAAAAAGAGCTTTCACTGAATCAGAGAGTTTTGACTTCACCATTAATTTCAAGTGGGTATAACGTTAAGCTAGCATTTAAAAATAGTATTTCATTTGGACGTATTCACACATCTCATGCATGTGTCGCCAATTGTTCACCCCAGATTAATGCTAATGCCAAATGCTCATACGACACAACTTAAACGGCCTGCATAAATGTTATTCTGAAATCCATATACTCACTCCAACATTCACCTATTTTAGATGTCTTGCATACAGACAATTCAGTATCTATATCTTAATTATTTTTATATGTTATCTTCAAATCTTTGGTAGGTTTCAAAAATGCAACTGCTTGATCACTCTCACACACACACACACACACACGTGTTTTGCTGTTATAACTCATCTTTTACATCATTAAGAAACCAACGCATTTCTTCTGCCTCTTCACTTGGGAGCGAACACCAAAGCCATCAATTTGAACCTTTCCAACTCTTGCATTGTACTTATCGCTCCCTGGGGCCGGCTCTGGAAATAAACCAGTTTCTCTGACTTGAATATCCCATCTTTCCAAAATAAAAAGATATTAGTTCTGTTCAGAATATATATGCTGACACATATGGCATAACTCAACTACAAGGAAGAGATAAGAGATTAACATAGCGATGGGCTACGTTGCTCTTCACTATTTGGCTCTGTTTCTTCTTTCACCTTCATCATGGGCTGCTTCTACTCCAATCGAGAAGAGTTTCAGAGATTGCATTTTATCCCAACCTGGTGGCTTTTCTCATTAATACTACGAAACATCAATGCTGCCTCCTCACTTTACTCCCAAGCATTGGACTCATTCCAACAAAATCCAAGATGGTTGAATTCCACTAGAAAGCCTCTTCTCATCGTAACACCTCTTCATGAGTCTGAAATTTAAGTAGCTATTATTTGCAGCAGAAAACTCAGGCTACAGGTCAGAGTCAGAAGTGGTGGACATGACTATTATCTGTGTGAGATCCCGTTTATCATGATTGACCTCAACAGGCTTAATTCCATTCAGATTAACCTCTCAGATGAGACGGCTTGGGTTCAATCTGGGGCTACTTTAGGTGAGCTTTACCATAAAATTGCAAAGAAAAATCCATGGATTTCCTGCAGGACTCTGTCCCAGTGTGGGGCTTGGTGGGCACATCAGTGGAGGAGGATTTGGTACTGTGGTCAGAAAATATGGGATAGCAGCAGATCAAGTCATCGATGCGTCCCTTATAGATGTAAATGGGAAGCTTCTTGATAGAGAAGAGATGGGAGAAGATCTTTCCTGGGCCATTAGAGGAGGTGGTTTTAGAGGTAGCTTTGGGGTGGTTCTTGCTTGGAAAATTCGGCTGGTTAGAGTTCCACCTATAGTCACAGTGTTCAATATTCATTGAACTCTCAAGGAAGGAGCCTCCGAGCTTATTCATAAGTGGTAGTACATGCGCACAACCTTCATGAAGATCTTTTCATCAGAGTCATAGCTCAAAATAATGGTGGCAACCCAGAGAGAGTCGTCAGAGCATCCTTCAATTCTTTGTTCCTTGGAGGAGTAGATAGGCTAATACAATTGATGAATGAGAGTGTCTGAATTGGGATTGTAAGCAAAAGACTGTATTGGGCTGAGATGGATTCTAGCTTCTTTGTACTTTGCTGGGCACCAAAAAGGGGACCCACTAAGGGTTTTGCTGGATAGAATCACCACCTACAAAAGCTCTTTCAAAGCAAGATCAGATTTCGTGAAGAAGCCAATACAAGAAACAGCACTGGAAGGTGTATGGAAAAGGCTTGTGGAAGAGGAAGCACTGGCGCTTCTGATAATGGACCCTTTGGTGGTAAGATGGATGAAATATTAGAAAGTGAAGTCCCTTTTCCGCATAGGAAGGGTATTTTGTATAACATACAATATATGGTGAAGTGGGACGAAAATGGGATTGAAGCATCCAAAAGGCATATAAGATGGATAAGAAGACTTTATAGGGACATGGCTCCTTCTGTTTCAAACTCCCCAAGAGCAGCCTATTTGAATTATAAGGATCTTGATTTAGGTTCCAACAAGCTTAATACAAGTGCTTGGGGTTTCAAGTACTTCAAATGCAACTTCAAAAGATTGGCCAAAATTAAGACAAAGGTTGATCCTCAAAATTTCTTTAGTAATGAACAGAGCATACCGCTCCTAAGTTCTATTCCTACTTCAACATGAAGGATATATGGAATTAGAAGGTCACCAAGAAAAGCTAGTTTATACTTTATAATAGTTCCAGGAGTCTATGTAAAATAGCATTATTTTCTAATCTTCTTGCATTGTTAAATCTGTGAGACAAATAATCATGAACAAAGCTTAGACAGGCCTATTGGCACATTGAATGTTAAGACACACACTGAGCCAGGCCCATTCACTATTTAAAAACACTCAGTTCCATTAATTACTAACCCAATGATGTATTTTATTTCTAATGTTCTAGGATTGTATATATGTACTCATCTTGCACAATCAGGGTTTACACCCTCTCTATATGCAGCAAACTTAGATTGTTGATCTCCACCTTTATAGAGCTTATTTTCACTGATTTTTATCTTGTTATGGGGTGTTTGTCAAGCTCTTATAATCACTTCTAGAATCACTTTCACACAAGTTAAAACAAAACCCCTCTCATATGCTTACCACGATTTATGTAAATTAGAGCCTTTAACCACCGTGTCAACCTCCTCAGAATCCCAAAGCTCAACTCCTGATGAGGATGCAGTGCCTGTGGTGGTGGCCGATGCTTTAATCTTTTAAGTGAAGATGACACTATTCTGGTGTGTCAACTATGCAAGAAGGTAGGCATAAAGTGGATACTTGTTTTCATTGATATGACAAATCATTTGTGCCCCCTTCTCATAGTGCTGGAGCTTTGACTGGAAGAAGAAATCTCATATACACGACTTTGATAGTGCTATTTAGGCATAATCTGAAAAACTGGTGGTATTTGGACAGTGGTGTCACTAGCCATGTTACTAATGATATGAGATTATTAGTGTCACTAGCCATGTTACTAAGAAGAAATTTCTTGGCATTATAGACTTGTCACCCAAATGATAGAATTTTGAATCAGATTATTAGTGGTTGTAACCTGAAAATTTCCTCTAGTAATGAAAGTGAGAAGTTATTTTGTGAATCCTACAAATTTGGCAAGTCTCATTCTCTTCCATTCAAAACTTCAACTTCTCATGCCTCTAGATCATCACTACTTGTGTTTATGAATGATTTTCGCTACTATACATTGTTTTTAGATTATCACAGTAGATTCTCCTGAATTTATCCATTGAAAACCAAAGATGAAGCTTTGAACATGTTTGCTAACTTCAAAATATTCATTGAAAATCAATTTGATAGCAAAATAAAAATTGTTCAAAGTTGGGGAGGTGAATATTGCAGTTTATGTAAACTATTTAATAACATGGGGATTTTGTTCAGAGACTCATGCTCTTGCACTTCTAGTCAAAATGGCAAAGCTGAAAGAAAGCATTGGCACATTGTTGAAATGGGACTCACACTTTTGGCTCAAGCTAAAATGTCTCTATTCTACTAGTGGGAGCCTTTTCATACAGTTGTAGAATTGATTAACAGTTTACCTACTGATGTTTTGGACGGAATTTCCCCTTATTTCAGATTTTTTCACAAGCAACCTAATTACCAAGGACTAAAAAATTTTGGTTCTGCTTTCTACCTTTGTTTAAGACCTTATAATGAGCATTTAGGTCTATTAAATGTGTGTTTATTGGTTATAGTACCTCTCACAAAGGATACAAGTGCTTGAGTCCTCTTGGGATAGTCTATTTATCTAGACATGTGGTTTTTGATGAAGCTGAATTTCCATTTTCTACAGGTTTCCTTAACAAGAGAAAAGCACCGAAGGAAGAACATTGTTCATCCTAGAGTATTTTTCAGGCCATTCATTTCTTTGATGCCATCAGTAGGCTTCACCATTGCTCCTAACACTACTGTTCATAGCTCCGTAATGTCTCCTGACACCTCTCCATCACTCCCAATGTCATTTGACACTCCTCCTTCACCAGTTGTTGATCAAGCACGTAGAGAGGATGACCAGCAGCAAAAATTACATATTCATCAAGCTCAAGTTCTCATATCTCTAAATATCAACTTAGTGAATCAGAATCTGATCAATCTGTGGCCAAAGGAATTCAACAAATTTCTGGTATAGATTACAATAAGACCTTTAGCCCAGTTCTCAAAGCATCATCTCTGAGATCTATTTTAACAATAGCAGTGACCTTTGGTTGGCCCATTAGACAACTAGACATAAACAATGCCTTTTTGAACGGTGACCTCCAAGAGTGTGTTCTCATGAAGCAACCAGAAGTTTTTGTGTCCTCTAAATATCCCAATCATGTTTGTCTTCTAAAGAAAGCTTTGTATGGTCTTAGACATGTACCTAGGGCGTGATATGATAAACTAGACATTTCTTTATTCATCATAAAGGACAAGATGTCCGTTATGTTTGTTTTGGTGGATGTAGATGATTAATCATTACAGGGAATTCCAACAAGGTTCTGGAGTTATTCATTAACCAATTGAACTGTCCTTTTGCTCTCAAAGACCTCGGCTCATCAATAGATTCTTGGGCAAGAAGCTTTTAGGGATGATACAGGATTTTTACCTAAAGCAAGAAAGATAAATCTTGAACATGCTAGAAAGATTCGGTATGTTAAATTCAAGTCTAGTTCCAACTCCTATAGTAATTAACAAGTATTTTTCAAACGATGCAGGCATTCCTCTTAGAGGTTCTACCGTCTATAGGCAACTTATTGGGGCCTTACAATTTGATCAACACAAGGCCAAATATTATGTTTTCAATGAATAAAATGGGTCAATTTCTCTCTTCTCCAACAAAAATTCACCGGCAAGCTGCTAAGAGGATTTTAGATATCTCAAAGGCACAATAAATCTGTCTCTACACATCAAACCAAGCAATCACTTTGCATTGAAAGGTTTTTCAGATATAGAGTCGATTGTATGCCCTAATGATAGACATTCCATTGGAGGCTATCATGTGTTTCTTGATCCTGGTCAGTGAAAAAGCAACATGTAGTGGGTCTCTCCAGTACACAGAATATAGATCACTGGCTAACCTTGCAACAGAGTTAGCTTGGATAGAGTCCTTGATTGGTGAAATTGGAGTCTACCTCAACTAGCCTCCAATTGCTTGGTGTGACAATTTAAGTGCTGTAGGTCTTGCTTCTAATCCATTTTTTCATGCACGGTCCAAACACATTGAATTGGATGTTCACTGCTTGAAAGATAAGTTTTTAAATACATCCCTCCTTCTAAATAGATTGCTTATCTTTTTATTAAAGCTCTATCCCGTTCCAAGTTCTAGGATTTTCGTGGTAAACTAAACCTTATTCCCTCGCCAAGTCTTAGTTTAATGGGGATGTTAAGACACACATTGAACATAGGCTCATTCACTATTCAATAACACTCATCCATTAATTACTAGCCCAATGATGTATGCCATTTGTAATGTTCTAGAATTGCACACGTGTACTCATCTTGAACAATCTAAGGTTTATACCCTCTCTATAAATTACACAGTAAACATAGGTGCTGATACGCCACTTTTACAAAGCTTATTTTCATCTAATTCTCTTATCTTTCAATCATTTGTCTGAAAGCAAATATTAACATACAAACAGAATTATCTAACAATAGTATCTCCGCTAAAGGGATGATTATCCATTCCCGCATCATTCAAAAGTTGTAGAGCAGCAGCACAATCAGTGAAAACTTCCACTTTCCATCCTTTATCTCTACAAAAATTCAATGACCATGATGAGAGCCCTCAACTCAGCACATCTGGTTATCCACCATTCCCAGTAAGCATACCCAAATATGATTCTCCATGGAAAGTTTCAAAACTTGGTAAGACCGGTACTCGAGGAAATTCAACTTGTTAGTGGAACAATATTAAGCAAGCAGGTTAGGTCTTATAATTTCGAGGTTGCTTTTGTATATAAATTTCGGGGAGGCTTATGAGGCCATGCTTTTGTTTCTTCTATTTCTTTTCAAGAGTGCATTTTACTTATTTGCTTTATACACTTCAACTTTTGTCAACGTGCATTTTACTTATTAGCAAGCAACTCAGCCACTTGACGTTCAATCTCATCTTTTTGTGAATATGGATATCTGTAAGGGCGAATATTTGGAGGGGTAGCACCTGGATATAGAGGAATAGCATGAGAATAAAATCTGATTGGGGGTATGGAAGTGGGCTCCTGAAAAACTGTTGCGAAAGATTGAAGTAACTGTTGTAGAGGTTGGTTGCCATGTGCCTCAGAAAAATCAGCAGATAAACTTTGTAAAGATACATGAGAGGGTTGAGGTTGAGGTTGAGGAGTACCCTGAAGTTTGTATCTGCGCCCATTAACCCAAAATATCATATACATTTGTTGCCAATTAGCTTCTACCGTGTTTAGGGAAGCAAGCCATTTTATACCGAGGACTACATCCACACCGCCTAATGAAAAGGGGATAAAGTCATCGTTGATAGAAAGATCCTGCACACATATTTCTACATGCTGACATATTGAATTGCAGGCAATAATTTTCCCATTACCAATTTGAACACCGAATGAAGGAATGGTATGAGTTGGTAACTGCAATTCAGTAACCACTTTAGTTGACAGGAAATTATGCGTTCTGCCACTGTCAATTAAAATGGACACCTGCTTGGAGTTAATAGTGCCCTTCAGCTTCATGGTTGTTGCAGAAGAATGGCCCAATATGGCATGTAATGATATCTCAGCAAACTCTTCCAGAGAAGAAGAGTTTGCTTCAGCAGTTTCCATCACGCTGTCTTCTGGTTCGTCGGTTAACTCCATCAGTTTCAGAGAAGACGGTTTACAATGATGCCCAGGAATAAATTTTTCTCCGCATATGAAGCATAAGCCTTTATCACGTCTCAACTGCCTCTCCTGATCCGAATTTAGTGGAGTAGCGGTTACAACTGGTTGAGATCCTGAAAATGTGGGAGGTAACTGTTTTTGAAAATTAAAATTTGAGTTATTAGTTTGAGGGAATCCTGCCAGATTATGCGGAGAAAATTTTGGGTGTAAATTATTTTTATTTTCCCGAAAATTAACTCCAGGATCTGCTCCTCGTGCAAAGCTACTTCTCTGCCCATAACGTCCGAGATTTTGATTTTGTAGTTTGGCTTCAAATTCAATTGCTAAACTGGCGGCTTTATAGACAGTTCGGGGTTTCTGAATTTTCACATCAGCTTGCAATTCTTCTTTAAGACCATTAATGAAAACTCCCAACAAACAATGCTCAGGCCATCCTTGCACCCTAGAAGATCGATGAGCAAACTCTTGACGGTATTCATGTACAATCCCTTTTTGTTTAATTGAACACAGATGTGCATCTGGGTTTTGAAATTCTGCTGGGCCAAAATTTTCTTGAAAAACCAGTAGCAACTCTTCCCAGTATCTTATGGTCCTCCCTGAAGAGACCCAAGTAAATACATCAAGGGCATCTCCCTCTAGATACATAGCTGCCACATCAACCTTCAGTTCTTCAGGAGTTTGATAATACCGGAAATATTTCTCAGCCTTCATAATCCAACCTCGTGGATCTCCTCCTTCAAACTTAGGGAATTCAACCTTCGAATAAGGGAGTCTGGAGGGATTCTTACTCCAGGGATTTTCCCCCTCAAATCCTTCAGGTACAGCCAAATTTTTCCCCAAATTCTCTGGAGTATTTCTGGTAGGACTTTTCTGTTGCCTCAGATTAGTCATATCAGCATCTAACCTGTCAAGCTTGGTCAATATGTAGGCTAATTGTTGGGATAACATTTCTGGGTAACCGGGTTGTGAATGGGTGTCTTGCGGAGGGACAGAGGAAGAATTTTCTGGTTGAGGAAGGGGAATTAAAGGCTCAGAATGGCTGGCAGAGGAACGGGTGTTCACCATGGTTCACAGGAATCTCAGAAACCGCGCTCTGATACCAAATGATAGATCCTTAGAAAATTAAAGGGAAAGGAAAGAGAGACAGATTAGAGTGTAGGGAAGTCGAGACTAAGAGAGGATTGAGATGAAGAAATCACCCTAGAACCAGAATCTGCATTCTAGACTGGAGAGGAAGGAATGATAACTGAATAATTTCATTTAAAAGTCTGCCCACTGACAATACATTGAGGTCCTTATATAGACCTTTACACAATAAAAACCACCCATAACTACAAATAAACTGCTAAAAACCACCCATAACCATTAATTATAAAATAAAATATTCCTAAACAGTTTTCTTCTTCCTAGAATAAACCAACAAAGGTCGGTTTGTAACACTGTCCAGTGCCAACTCTGCATTAAGGAAAACATGGGGGTTTGTAGGACATAATCAGTTCTCAGAATCATAAACCACACAAAAAATAACAAGTTCTTCAACAAGTAAGAGCAAGAATTGCAAAAGATTTGTATGTGTCAAAAATTAAATATATCACCCAAAAAGACAAAAAAGGGAACAGAATTAGCAATAGATTTCATCTCTCAGGAGTTCTTAAGGCCATATAAGAAAACTAAGGCCGAAGAATAACATAGCATCTCATACATCAGTTTAAAAAACATTTAACAACAGCAAAAAAGCTGTCTCACTAGGTGAGGTTGGCTACATTGATCACACGACGTTATTGTGCTCTATCATAGATCAGTTCCCTAAATTGATTATTAACCAAAAGATCTTTTTTTATAACCCCTGAGAGTACTGAGAGTATGCTTCAGTCTTCCTCAACCTCTTTTCAGAAGACTGGAATACTTCCTCTACCTCTCATTAACATAAAAAACATAAATAGTACAAAAATTACATGGTAAATTACAAACCCGTTTAATGACAAAAGAATGTAATTTATCCATGATTTAATATAAAAATTATTGTAAGACACCTTTTATAATATATTGTCAATCATCAATTATAGACTAACAAAAGACCTCTAGAAAGAGCTACCAGAGCAACTACTTGAGTAGACCTCTAAAACCATTATACCCATATAAGATAATTAAATCCATACTTGGTCTTCCATGCAAATTGAATTCAAAGAGTTCTATTAACAGATTTACTGGTCACTGCAATCCATTTGTGATGTGGGCAATTTTAACTGCAAAATAACATAATCATTCCAGATAAAAAAATAATATATTTCAAGTCATTGATCTCAGCAAATAATGATCACATATAATGTGTGACATCAAATTCATGGATACCTATTCATGGTGCAGAGTTTTCAAGTAACAATATATTTTATCAACTTTTAAATACAAAAGAGGACTTCCAGAGAGCTAACTCATGCAGTATAATCATCAAATACCCTAGCTTACCCAATCTCCGTATAAAAGTACAGCAAAATATAGAATTTATAAAGCAGAGATAGAATAACTTGAAAAGACAAAGCTTATACCACTCTGCTTGCAACCAGCTCCACCAATGAC
>JANTPZ010108774.1:0-24517 GCA_025593235.1 Vachellia pachyceras | reverse complement strand
TTTTGAATTTTATGATAAAGGTAATGCTATTTAATGTTTTTCTTTATATGTATAAAATATATTAAAAGTGACATATAAATAATATTAAATGAGTACATCGCATTTATATCATTTTTAATTAATTTTAACTAAGGTGGTTTAGTATTTATTATTTATAAAAAGAACGAGGGTGATATTTTCTTTATGTGTGTTTGGGAACTCCGTTTGGGGAAATGAGTTCTGTTAGAAGAATGGAGTTTACAGATTTTTAGATGGCTTTACAGATTTCAAAATAAATTTTATGAATTTCAATATAATTTTTACAAATTATAGAATAAAGTTCTCAATAAGCACTATTTGGTAACAACGGTTAGCTTGTAACAGAATTTGGTTTTACTCATTCTTCAAAAAGACCCAACGTCTTTTAGTGGGGCCCAGACGGGTTTTTTAATTTCTTTTTCTATAATTTTTAGCGTAAATTACGCGGCCTTTGAATTCAATGGAGAATGAGAGCAAAATGATTTGAAAGTTGTAAAATATCAAATCAAATTTATTTCTTGTCATTAATGATGTGTTGACTATTGAATACTCTTTATAAGTAATTTCACAACTCCTTGGCAAAAAAAAAAATTCATCATTTTATGAAAAAAAAAATCTTATTTGAGATTTTACAATTTTCAGGTTCATTTTTTTTATCATTCTCTATATTAGTAAATGCCTGAAAATGTTTCTAATTTCTATTAGGCAATGTTGAGTTTGTGAAACAACAGAAGGGGGATAATAATCATAAAAAAATGGGAATAGAAATGAGAATAAAGCCTGAATGAAATACTGTTCTCTATCCTAAATATATAACTTTTAAATAGGTAATTTACTTTAATCTTAAATATAAATTTAAAACTTAAAATATATATTTATTTCTTTAACGTTACGTTCATTTTACTCTCACTTTAAAACTCTACAACCTTTCAAGTATATCTTTATTTAATATAAATTAACTATCACATAATTAGTTTAAAGAAATCAACACATTGCATCTGTTTTAGCATATTGCATCAATACACACACACGAGAGACCCCCCCCCCCCCCCCCACTCATTTGCCACTAGAACTTTTTAATAATCAAGTTCTTCCTAAGACTTTATAATAATCAATGTGGAAGTGGAACTAATTTCATTTAAGAAGTACTGATATATTTAAGAAATGTCACATCATCTATATTCTCTCTAAACTAGTAAGCTTTATGACTTGTTATAGATTAATTAGTGACCTTTGTGAGTTGTTATAAATCACGTATTTCATATTAATATATAATTTTTAAATTAATGAAACATACCTTGACAAAATAAAAAAAAAAACTTACATTTTAAAAATCCTGTTTTCTGTCAGTAGCAAAATGCTAAAAAAAAAAAGTGTATAGTTATAGTCAAATTAATTGTCGAGATAAAACTACAGCAATTGATGATAATTGTAACTCCAAATCCATAGATTTATTAAACTCTTGTCAAACCTAATTAATCACTTCAACTGAGCCAGAAATTAAATTCTAAACGCAAAACTACTAACCTGGAAACAACTTGGAAGACATTTCTAAAACTGATCCACAACACAAGCCAACATCTTCAATGAACAGAAAGTTCAACAACACAAAAACCATGAGATGAAAGCTTAATTTAGAAGTCTCAAAATTACAAGATAACGCTTAGCAATGAACCAACATGCCAGTTCATAAGCACACTACATAAATACCATCTCCTAAGAAGTATATCAACACTAATCCTTATAAAACACAGAGTCATGCTATGTTTAACACGGTTTGTGATCAAGATCGATTATCATTCACTGCCATGGTCAGCTTCGTTGATCATTTGCACCACCTGAGCAACCCCTTATTCGATTTCCTTCTGAATGAGGCCGTCCGGCATGTCGAAGGTCCTTCGTTTGATGGACAGAGATCTACCAGCAGCAGGCTGAGGGTCCACAACATCGAGCATCGCTTCCAGCTCATCCACCATTGACCTCTTTGCAGATCGCACCATCATATCAGCTCCCTATGGATTGAACATGAACACACACATTAAATGATAAAACCGATAACTGATTGCATTTAATAATTTTTAAATAGATGCATAGCAGCAGCACCCATAACAATGACAAGCTTTATTCCACTAGGTGAGCTATATAGATCATATAACGCAATTAGGCTCTATTAATAATGAACTATTCTGAAATGATCATTCACCATGAGATCCTATTCTATAACTTGCTCAAATGTCCTACAAATATGTTCAGATAGATTCCTCATCCTGACAAAGTCATACAGATATAACTGGGATAGTATTTTTTTTTTGGTAATTATAATACTTTAAAAGGCCATATTATTTTTAATAGTTAACTTAGGGTAACAATTCTCACAAACGGATGCTGTGGGATGCCTAACACCTTCCCCACGTACAATCGACTCCCGACCCTATCTGGTTTTCATAGATCACTTTGTTTTTGGGTTTCCAAAATTCTTTCAAAATTATGGTAGCAACTCCTTTGTTATTCCTTCCCTCAAGGTGAGACCGAAATTCAGGCATTACACACACTATTTATAGCAGGTGAACAATGACTTCTCAGTTCTCACAACTTTTATAGATATATTGATCTTTAACAGGCCACACTACTAATACACTGAACAATGAAGCTTCTTCTCAAACTTCACATAATGCACGGGATATGTCTAGCTACACTATATTTTCATTTCTCATGACAATGTATGAAAATATATAACAACTTTTGATACAATATACAACTGAATTTTTGTATGAAAAGAAATAAATGTCATGATGTATTGAAAGTGTTTTGATTGAAGATTAATGGTCAAATAAACTAAAACAACTATAGTTTATGATGTCGTCACATATGGGATTCTCATAATCTGCAAACAAGGAAACTGCTAAAGGAATCACATATGGGATTCACATGTCGTCACTATAGTATATGATGTCGTCACATATGGGATTTACAATACAAAGTAAAACAATCTGCAAAGAAGGAAACTGCTAAAGGATTTTGCAAGCATACAGAGACCAAGACAAAGTGGGAATGAAATTACCTCAATCGCATCAACAGTGAGAAGCAGTACAATTATTTTCTCGGAGAACTTTTGGCGCTCCTCTGCATCACGGGCTAAACGACGTCGGTATGCAAAATTATTGAACTGAGCCCTGACTTCTTTCAACTTCGATTTTGCAACAGCAAGTTGTCTAAGGGCACGAAGAGCCTTTGATCTTCGGATCAAATAAGCCCTAAAGCTTATTTGGATCAACAGTGCAGCCTCTTGAGCAGATAACTCCTTCTTTTTGCCCCTCTGGTTTTGGACAGCTCCAAACCTCTTTGCAAATGCCTGGGAATCATCACTTGACAACTTAGACTACATATAAATACAATGTTCCTAATTTCAAGCAGTAGTTTGAGCGAATCTTTAATTCATTAAGGATTATACTGGAGAAAAAAGGGTAAACTGTAAAGTGTCATCTATGTAGTTACAGCAAGAAAATCCAAAAGAACTTTCAAGTCGGAAACTACTTCCTCACACGGCAAACTCTCAGCTTAAGGATATGGATCACTCATTGCGCGTTAGTTATTGCAGAAAATCTTCTAAGAATGCTTGCTTTGCGCGTTTAGACTTGAAACGATAACTTTTCATTGAATTGACATCTGCATGTAACAACGCTAATATAAACGGGATATGGTAGAAATCAATTTAATGATTATGAAAGATGAGTTTACTAATCCGACTCAATCCGAGCCATGAAAAGTAATAGAAAAGGGAAAGTGTAATCCAAGTTACTTTTTTCTGTTTAGTACTATATGACATTCCATATCAAAGTGGGAAGCAGATCAAGACCATAAGAACGAAAAACCACAAGGCAAAACGACACCGTTTGAAGAGTAGCAGATACAGAATCGAAGGAACAAAAGAGAAAATGTGATTCACCATACCTGTCTCAAAACGACAGCTCCTTCTTCATTGGGCTCCTCAATCTCTACAATGCGCAATCCATTATTCTTCTTCTTCTTCTGATCTTTCTCACCATTCTTCTTTACCTTATTCTTCTTCTCCTGCCCCTTCTTCGAATGATCACCACATTCTACCTCAACAGTGTATTTTCTTGAACTCCCAATGTTCTCCCCTTTTCCCTTAATCTCAGCCGTCCATTTGAAGTTCTTCGCTATGCCACGCTTCGTCTTCTTCTTCTCCTCCTCCTCCTCTTCCTTCTTCGCTTTCTCTACAATCTCTGCAACCCATTTGTACTTCCTATCAAACCCTTCCTCTTCGGGACCCTTGATCTCCGCCGTCCACGAGTACTTCCGCTCGCCGCCGTCGATCCCCTTCGACTTAACCAGCCGATCGAAACGCGACTCCAACTCGGAAACTCGGTCGCTCAGAGTCTGCAAGTACAAGTCAGTTCCCACCAGCCTCTCCACTCGCTGGACTCGCTTGAACGACGGCGTCCGATCAATGCGCACCAGATCAGTTACGACGTCGTACGCTTCGAAATCGAAGGAGCTCGGAAGCGTGAAACGATTGAAGTTGAAGAGATCGAGACCGAGGCTAACATCAAGATCTTCATCAATGAACGAGGGGAAAGTGAGGCTCCTGGGACAAACAATGGAGGTTTCCGTGAAGAAGCAAGGAACCTTAGTGAGCTCGAATCGCCTGAAACGCCTCATGTTAAGCCGAATCCAATGCAATGTAACTCGGTGAGTTAGGGAAGGAAGATAGCTAAATAGCGAGTCACGAAATGGTGAAAGCGATATTATCTTAAAAGCGAAGAAATTTTGGAAAAAGGAGACAAATTGATGAGGACGAGGCGAATAAGAGGATGAGGGCATATTTGAAATTTTAAGTGATGAAGGAGGACAAGATCGTAATGCTGCATTGTGGGTAGGCGTGTGAAACGACGGGCGCCGCATCATCAGAAGGCTGAAAAGACAAAAGTGGGACTCGGATTTGGATTTAATTACAAAGAGAGAATCTCCAGGAGGAGATTACGGTGTGGAGCGAAACATGTGGACCCCATCTTTAGATATATATTGACCCGTCACGTGAACGCATACTTACTCTCTGAACATCCGAGTCACCGAAAGCCTGGAGCATAGAAAGATTTTCAAAAGTTACGGATAATTGCTGAGATCAGAAACATCCTATAAGGAGGGTTTGTAACTGGCTCCTTTTGAAAAGCAATCTAGAACGTTCAATAGTGTTTTTAATACAAGATAGACGTATTCATATATTTATTTTAATTTACGTAAAATTATTTTTTTACTGTTTTTCAAACAAACACACTATCTCAAGAGAAAAGCTTTTCTAAAATTAAATTTTATACAAATTCTTTAAAAACTATTCATCTCATTTTTTTTGAATGTGAAACGTATACCCACTTAATCAGATAAGATCTGCACTCTCACTACGAGATGATGGGATGTAGGGATTATACACTGCTCTAAGGAAGCGATGGCTTGTGCTGATGAGCTCGTCAAGAATGAACATCAATCAAGTCCAAAATATCTTTATCTAGATGAACTATTTAGCTATTGTTTAGATTCTCTAAATTGCAACATGTGGGCGTGTTTGGGAACTAATAACTCAAGCTTTTGCTTGCCTTGTTATTCAAAAAAAAAGTTACAGATAATTAATAAAACAATGTATGCTTGGGAATGTGTTGAAAGAAATGAGTTCACAGATTTCGAAATGATTTTACAAATTTCAATATGCTTTTTACATATTTTAAAATACTTTTTACGATTTTAAAATAATTTTTGTCTTAACTTACATGTACTGTTGAAAAAAAGTTTTTCAAACATGCAAACTAATAGCTAGTCATTTAGTCATTAATGTATAATCTAATTACTAGTTAGAAAATTAATTTTAATCTTAAACGTAAAATTCATTTTCATATTTATTAATTATTCTCAGAATGTAGTTATTATTCATGCCCTTTAATAATAATTGACTAAGAGAAAGGGAGCCAATTGCAAGAAATAATTAGGATGCCTTAACAAAAACATAACATGTTAATTTGTATTCAAAATCCTGAATTATTTTCTAGATGTATTGGGTTTCCTAAAATATTTTTTAGTACATCCAGTCTCTAAATCAATTTTTAAATGAGTTTAGAACCTTAAAATATTTTAGGGAAAATTAAAATAATAATAATAAAGAGAAAATAATATTTATTATAAAATACCATTAAAATGGTATTTATTTAGAATGATCAAGCTTCAAAATAGAAATTTATAATTGTACACAACTAAACCTTTTACATTATTTACTAAATCTGAAATTAAGAAATAACTAAAATTAAAACTAAAGCCACCCAAAAATCACATATGATATAATTATATATTTTTTATTTTTCTTATTTTTGACCAAGTTTCTATAGATATGATCAATATGTCATTTAATAAATCAATATAATATCGAATTGTTTAATTTATATTATCAACAATCATGTGAATTAACATTTTTTATAAAATTAAAAATTGAATTCATTATATATCTTTTCATTATATGATATATTCAAATTGTTTAATTTATATTATCAACAATCATATGAATTAAAATTTTTTATAAAATTAAAAATTGAATTCATTATATATCTTTTCATAATATGATATATTATCTAGATATTTTTATTTTAATAATATTACATGCACTTTTTAAAATCATATAAATTTCTTTTAAATTAAAAATAAATCATTTTGAAACTGCGTAAATTTTATTTTTACACACCAAACTTATATAATTTTTATTAGCTGTATATAATTATAAAATATATTAATTTTTATTAACATTATACCATTTTTATTTTTATTTAAATTTTGTGTTACGTTTTAAAAAATATATAATATGAAAATATATGTTTAATTTAGTAAAATTTAATATTTTGTTTTGTTTTTAAAAATATAGGGTGAAAGGGAATTTAGGAGGGAAAATAGAAATTGTTGCTAAGGGTAATTTAGAATTTAGGAGGCACAACTTATATTATTCTTCACAATAAATATTATTTATTTCGGGTATTTACTCCAATTCTCCCAATAATTTTTTGTTCATCAAATGGAATGATATAAAAAATATTTTTAAAGTGTTGGATGAACAATTAATAGGATATAAAATAATGACTTATTAGGATTTTGATATATTTAGAATATTTATCATTAGGGTTAAACACATTTTTTGCCCTGTAAATTTTTCATGTTGAGTAATTTCATCTCGGAAGTTTTTTAAAAGAGCAATTTCATTTCAAAAGTGTTAAAATATGGGCAGAACCAGGAAATCCCAAACAAACCAACGAAGACAAAAAGTCATTTATCAAATTCAGTGAAAGCAAACAATTCGTGATTTAATATCATAAAGCAAAAACTGTCACTTTCTGTGTAATGACTCCTTCCCACGGTATAAGTCACATTATTTAATTCATGGAAATTAAAAAGTAAATTAATCCCTCCCACACTATAAGTCACATTATTTTATTCATGAAAATTAAAAAGTGAGAAAGAATTCATTCAATATATTCTGAATTATTTTTTTTTACTTTAACCCTTATCGAATTATGTGAATTAAATGATTGTTAATTCTCTAAAAAGAAAATAAGTATTAATTGTCAGAACAAAACTGAAAAATGAGTATTAATTATCCTATAACTGACTTATATTTTGGATCAAGGAAATCTTCGAGAAGAAAAATAATTTTAAAATATAACATAAGAATTTTCTTAATTTTACATCAAAGCCATTTGAAATTTGGGTGATTAAAATTATGGTTCCATTTAAACAAAAATGACAGGTAGCTATAACACAAAAAACAATCAAATATTCCCCTTGTTTTATATGAAAATTTCATCCACACCCAAAAAAAAAATTATTTTTGTTTCTTGACATCAATCTGAATCCCTAGTTTTGCTGCTGTGTCATATGGGATTCTCCTGATTCAATGAACAAACGTATATAGTTCTAAAACATTTTGATAATGAAAGAAAAGAATTTACCTTTGTTATGTGAATTTATTGAAGCTGAGAAGGAAGGTTGCGAGTATTAAGATGAAATATGGGCAAGAAGGGCTTCTAGGTAGATGAATACTGGGTGACTACAACAATGCATACATCTTACTTATTTGTCTCAATTATTAAGCTTAGATAGGCTTATTGGCTTGAAGGACCTGGATCCCTTTATTTGTTCATTTATTTTATTATGTATTTATTTGTTTATTTATCATTAAAACGCATCTATGCTAATCCAATTCGGTTTGATAGTAATCATTTCGGACAATGGATCATATAAGTAATCATATTATTGTGAAACTTGTGTGTGTTTATAGTGTCATTTCTATCTACTGTAATTTTTAATTTTAGCAACGTGTTTAAATTATTGGTAGGATGGTATCATGATTGGTACTATTTTATTTTATGAAAGAAAAAACTAGAGTCATTATATTTTTATCATCAGGGTTTTTAGTATTTATGAATATGGATAATAGAATCAAATGATTTAATGATTTTTAAACAATTAAAAAAATGTCATTTCATATCAGGAATTTGAGATGAACTGAGCTTATTTATTTATTTTGGTTTGGGAGCATTTATCGAATAATTTAATGATTTTTACACAATTGAAGAAAATGCCATTTCATATTAGGAAATTGAGCTGAATTGTGTTAATTTATTTTTTTTTGGTTTCGAAGCATTTATTTTAAAAAAATGAATTGTATAAATATTAATGTACTTGTGGAAGCTCTTAAAAAAATAAATATGCCCAGTTGTATCATTTGAAGTGTAGAAATATATTATAGTCTTTATGATTTATAACCAAAAATTGTTCAGAGGTTGGCTGGTCAAATAAGTAATTTTCATCTGATTTTTTATAATTACATATTTTAACTAGAGAGTCAAAGAATGAGAAAACATAGCAATTAATACTAGGTCAAGGTAGGGGGAAATGATAAATATATATATATATTTATATGTGTGTGTAGCTGTGACATTTGAATGAAAATATCCTTACGTAACTAATAATGGTTTAATTTTGCTTTGAAGAAAATTTTTATACTTTCAAAATGAAAATAGGTTTTGATTAACATTCAAAATTCATTGCATTAGGAAATGAAGTTTTTTTTTGTAACCAGCTAGCAATTAATAATTTGGAAATCAACACGTGCATGCACGCGTACATGCTACGCATCAGTTAACATATGCCACCTTTATTTGGGATTAGCAAATATATCTGAATCCAACAAATATCTGAAAAAGTGAACATGGACAACAAGAAACACACATTTTTATTTACAATAAAGAATAAATGTATTGTTACCATTGAAAACAACAAATATTTTTTTTTTAAAAAAAAAAGATTTTTCCAACTTATTAAAAGCATTCAGAGGATGTCTCAAATTTTATTTGTCAACTTTCCAATTCGCCCCATCTAATTATCTATTTACATTCTCTTCCCACCACGTACTCTATCTCCCCCGGCAAACACATTCTCTCTCTTTCATTTATATTATCTCTAATCCTTAATATTAGATTGCATTTATTTTTATTGGAGATATTAAGGAAGTTAATTAACTAATATATTTATCATTTTTTCCAAACTAATTTATTTGAATTATAATTTGGTTTATAATATAATGTTATATAGATATTTTAGAATATATGTTGTGGTTAAGTAATTTGTTTATCTTTTTTAATCTCCTCAAAAAGCCAGTTAACTCTTATATTAAGGACATGAGGTAATATATTTTTCCACTTCTTTTTATTTTCCCTCTTATGTTCCCCCTATTTCCGATAAATAAGGTAATTCTTTTAAGAAAAAGTTACATTTACTCCATAGTTAAATATTTGTAACTAATTTAATCAATTTTTTTATCAACATAGTTGAGTCAAATGTTTCTTTTATGGGAGTTGTTTTTTCCAAAAATTTAGTTGAGTTGGGTCCTTAGTGGCTCAACAGGGCTAAATGCGTGCTTTTAGTCTTAGAGAGTACTTACAAAAATATTTACAAATTTCCCATGTACAAGATCTTTAATTATATTGACAATTGGATCTGAATTGACAATATAATCTTATAAATTGTAAATCAATTCCCTACCAACTTAATCAATTTTTGTTGGTTTATGTGGGAGTTGTTTATTTACCACAACATCAGGAAATTTCCTTCTCATAATCCATTTTAAGTGGAATGAAGCCCCACATCCGAATAGCTCAATCACAATAGTTGGCCAAAAGTGTTAAGTTTAATTCTTCCTATATAAAGTAATCAGGCTACCTCTATTAGAAGGGGTTAATTATTTACGATATGATGAACCAATGTTTGAGTCTTCGTTAGAAGATGTGCCCATATTTAATACACAATAATGCTTCGAATATATAGGACTACTTTAGCAAAAGGATACTTACAAATTTTTTTTTGAATTTTGATAGAAATTATACCATAAAATGCATTATATATATTCGAATCTTAGTTTGTTTTGTTGTGAAGGACTAACTCATTCTTTAGACGTAACATCTCCACATCCTTTTGTTACAACATTATCTAAAAATTATCACCAGCTATTCAATATGTATAATGCTTGTAGCTAGGCTTAATTTTTAAATAAATAAAGGTTTAATTTTAAATAAATATGTGGTATTATTTGTATCAAAATTCAAAAACCTTATAAGAATATGTTTTTGCTAGGCACAAGTACCTCATACCGAAGACAATCCTGTTTGAGATACTGTCGGGTGCAAAATGTGGGCACCTCTCCCAATAAGGATTTGAATATTGACTCACCAAATTATAAGGAACTAATCTCTTTCCAAAGTGTACTTTGTTGATTTCTCTAGCAAATCCTTTTGTTATGATGTTATCTAAAAAATATCATATGATATAACCTCAACGTAATTCTTACTATGTCATTCATACATAACAAGCATACATAACAAGTAAACAGTGAGGATTTATTTAACATTTATTAGATTAACAAACAAACAAAAAGTAAGAGTTAAATTATTGTTTTCCATGTTATACCATATATACATTGATTAAAAAACATGTACATAACCATAAACTACGATTAAAAAAACGGAAAAGTATATCATGAAGGCAAGCATGCATTATATAAGTAAACAAACCCTTCATTGGCTTTGTTTGGTAAGCCATTTTACCCAACGGGTGCGCTTACCGAGACAAATTCCTCTCACATAAACTGCCTCGGAATCTGTGTCCGTTTTCCCAACGGGCTATCCAAACGGAGCCATTGTTGTTACACACCGACTGAAACATTACATAGTAATAACATGATTGGTCATTCCCGTAAGACTTCCAATACAATGGGGTATTGAGCCATTTAAATTGTTATTTGCAAGGTCCAAAATATGGCGTGATTTTAGTTGGCAAAGATGAATAGGAATGTTACCATCTAACATGTTATCTCGTAACCTCAGAATTTTAAGCTTAGGAAAAGTGTTACCTGTCCATGGTGGTATACTTCCAAAAAACTTATTCTCACCCAAATCTAAAATTCTCAAGTGCTTCCAGTTTTTCAAAGTCAATGGAAGCTTCCCTCCAAGATAGTTATTGTTCAAATGCAACCAAATTAGTGTGGAAACCTTGCTGATTGAGATAGGGAAAGCACTGGACAAATTGTTGAATGAAAAATTTATGTCCCATAATGCAAATGGTCGATTATCTCTCCAGCAATTTGGGATTTCTCCAAAGAGATTGTTATGAGAAAGATCAAGCGTATATAGTCTCTTGATTTGGCACAAAAATTTTGGGATTATCCCATGCAAATTATTTCTTGACAATAACAAGTATTCTAAATCTACAAGTTGGCCAAGACTTTGAGGAATGTTGCCAGTAAAAGAATTGTCTGACAGATCAAGGCCATATAGATTTGAAAGTTGGCCAAGACTTTGAGGAATGTTACCACCAAAAGAATTGTTTGACAAACCAAGGAGATGTAGATTTGAAAGTTGGCCAAGACTTTGAGGAATATTGCCAGAAAAATTATTACATGAAAGAACAAGGTATTTAATATTTTCAAGATGCCCTACCCAAGTTGGCAAATGGCCACTGAATTTGTCATAACTCAAGGATAAAAACTCTATGTCGTATTTGATGCATCCAAACAAATCAGAGTCACCAAATGCATCTCCATGAAGATTGCTGTTTTCAATTCCTAATATTTTTAAATGACACATGTTTTTTAAAATTTGTGACACAGAAATTTCCATCGTAGGTGTGATTTGATTTCCGTAAATACGTAGATGCCAAAGGTTCCTTAACTCTCCCAACCAAGATGGAATTGAATTAAATTTGTTTGAAGAAAGGTCAAGGTCTTCAAGGGAAGTCGAGTTCCGCAAAACCATAGGAACGGGTCCAGCAAGTGCATTTGATGAAAGATCAAGGGAAACCAGATTCTTAAACTCTCCAAACCACAATGGCACTGAACAAAGATTGTTGTAATAGAGGTGAAGGATTTCAACAGAAGTCCAATTTTGAAAAGCATTAAGGATTCGACCATCAATATCATTCAAAGCCAGATTTAGGACCTTAACTCTAGCATTATTTATGGAATTCATGGGGGAACGAGGAGTAGACAAGTTTTGAAGTCCACATTCTTCTAATTGGAGTTCTAACAAAGAAGAAAGCATGTGAATTACCTGGAACAAGTTAGGAGCTTCTTCAAGGTAGACATAACTTAGGCTGAGTTGTTGCAGAGATTGAAGTTTAGAGATCCAATTGATGTCATTGATTTGCAAATCGTTCCTACTGAGATCAGAGATTTCCACCAAGATTGGTTGGAATCTTTCCTGTGAAATTAGATTCAGAGAGAGAAAGATATCTCAACCGCTTCATAGAACTAAGAAAGACAGGAATGGAAGTAGCGTTGAAGTTGTTTCCCCTCAAATCCAAATAAATCAAATGTTGCAACTCCAACAAAGATGGATCAACACTACTAGCTTCAAGGCCATATTGACTGAGATCAAGTTTGAGAACATAACCAGAAACATTGTGACAGACTATACCATCCCACCTGCAACAGTTGGTGTTGGGAATCCAAGAGGAAAGGAGATTCAATGGATCATAATGAAAAGATGATTTGAACTTGAGAAGAGCTTGCTTCTCTGATTCAATGCATCTTTCACACAAACCTAAATGGACAATTTCAGACAATAGGAAAAGCAATGCAAATCATGCTATGACATGTCTTCCCATATTCATAGACACTTGGACAAGTGACTTTTCTATATGATATGATCTCTTGTGATAAGGAAAGTGTGGCTATTGTTGAATATGAACAACTCGTATTTATAATAATTTGTGGTTAAACAGCTTGTGTCAATGATATTTTCTCGGAAAATGTGATAAAAGATTATATGGATTGAGAAGTTGAACTCTTTTTAAACACAACTATTCTCTTGTGGTTTTCTTCGACTACTATATTGAAATTATATATTAACTTTTTTTTAAAAAAGCTAAGAAATAAAAAAATATGGGTGAACACATGATTCCTTGCATGTTAGTATCATTAGCACCAACAGTAAGCTAAGCGACTTATTTTTGAATTGCAATGATGCGTTAATAGTTGTGGCATATCAAATTAAAAAAAATTAAAATTAGATCTGCATAATATTTTCTCCAATATAGAATAATAGTATAAATTACCCTCTTACTCTCTAAATATATGAGATAGTTTATTAAATAGGTTATTTGGCATTATTGTATAAGATTTATATTAGTTCACCCAAAATATCCCTCCTTATAATTATTTACAATGGAATTTCAAATTATAAAATAATCCAAAATATATATAATGAATGGGAATTGTTTGAGAACAAAATAACAAATGAATGAGGCAAAAGAGTAGAATTGCATGATAATAAATGGAGTTTTCAAAGTCGAAAACATGTTTTTTCAAGATGAGGGTTAACGCTGAAAGATAACCCAACAACAAGGTTTTACGATCTCAACTTATAAGCCAATTCCTTAACAACTAGACTAATATTTATTGTCATATCTAAAGTATGTTCTACTTTTGTCATAAATAATTAAATAAGAAACAAAGCATTGACTAACTTTATGTAGGATTTAAAAATTTGATCAAATTACCTTCATACCCCTTAATTATAAAAAATAGCATTATTTTTATTTGAAAAAACGACATTGTGCTTGTTTGGGAACACTGTAACACCTCCTATTTTCCCCATATATCCTCATATTAGATCATTTTTAACCACTCTTGGGTTTTGGATAACTCAAATTGGGCTTTTTATGTGAACTTGAATTTTCAAAAACAAAAAAAACGTTGTTACTGTTCACGGGCACATTTTCCAAATTTCTGACCTAACTTTAAAAATTCATAATTAATTCTAGAAAAATTAAAATTGAGTGGTTCCAATTTCTAAATTCAGCTTATGGAGTGATCTATAGGGGAAAAATAATCATTGGCCTGAAAACTTTCCTATTTGAATCATTTTATTCTAAAAACCCACGCTGCTCAAATGGTTATTGTCCAGTTTTCCTTTTTACCTTAACTTTGGAAAATCGTATCTCATAATGCACACATCCAAATTTTGCAAATTTTATATCATTTTAAAGCTCAGGATGTGTAATTTTTGACTGGAAAGTTTCAGCTCAATTGGAGTTCATTTGCTATTTTTATTTCACACATGAAATAGATTCATTTTTCTGGGCCTTTGGAACCCTTTTCACTTGCAGAATTTGTGGTGTGGTTATTTTTTTAACATATCAAAGCAAGGAATGAGAAAACAATTAAATTTGGTTGGGATAAAATTGTCAACTTATCACTAACCCCCTTCCCAACACTCTTAAACCCAAGAAGGAAGCCACATATAGATTTGTCTTTTTAAATTTGTTTATATTCTTTATATATAATTTATCATTTGTCTTTTTAAATTTGAATGTTGTTTACAATGGCTTAAGGTTTAATAAATGGATCATACTTGGATAAATGCGTTAATAACTAGTGATGAATATGAGAATGGTGTGGAAGAGTTTATTGAATTTGCTAAAAGAAATGAGACTAGCAAAAACAAGATATATTTTTTGCCCCTGTGTCAAGTATATAAATGGGATTAGGCAAGATTATAATCCTCTCTAGTCTTATTTATAGAATAAGAGAGAAGAAATTTGTGTATCCATTTATTAGATATATTATTAAATTTTCCATATGAATATACAATTTCACATTTAATATGTTATTTGTTAACTTTAATTATCTTCATATGGTATGGTCTGTATTAGATAATGATAAAGTTAGAAAGTTGCCGAACTTAAAGTATGGTTAATAAAGTTCAAGTTTCTTTTATAAAAATGTTAAAAATAACTTTGTAAGTAATGAAGATGAGTAGTAGGTGGATTAATTTTGCAAAAATCTAATGTCATTCAAGGATTGTCTTGTGAAATTTTTTTTGTTAATACAATTTTTAATTCTTCAAGTATATTTATATTTTGGTTTTATCCCTCAATTTTAAAATTAGTGATTTTAATATCTCAAGGGATAAAGTGATTAAAATTTTACGTATGTTATAAGGAACAATATTTTAAATAAAATGAATAAATAATATAAAACATTGGGCAAAAGCATTTTTAGTGGTTTCCTATCTTGATAAGCCAACAAGCATTGACTGACTTGAGAGTTGGTACCATTGAATGAAAAACCGGTTCGGACCGGCCGGTCTGACCGGTGAACCTCCGGACCGGCGGATTGGCCAGTTCGACCATCAGTCAACTCGGTCAACGAGTTGACTCGGTGTTGACCGAGTCAACTCGGCTGGGTTGACATTAACCCGCCCAACCCGTCGGGTTGGCGGGTTGGGCGGGTTATATTTTGTTTTTTGCCATGACCCAAAACGGCGCCGTTTTGGGACCTGGCCACAAAAATCCGAAGCGTGGCCACAAATAGAATGATTCGTTCGTGGCCGCCAAACCAAAAGGGCAAAAACCCTCAGTCCCTCAGCTCAGCCGACAACGAGAGGTCGAGAAGCTTGGCCGATTTCTTCATCACGATCGTGAGATCTTGGCCGCCGTTGCCTGAGTCTGAGTCTGAAGCTTGGCCGATTTCTTCATCGCGATCATGAGTTCGTGGCCGCCGTTGCCTGAGTCTGAGTCTGAAGCTTGGCCGATTTCTTCATAGCTCCAAGGTTTGTTCGATTTCTTGTCTTTTCCTTGTTGAAATACTACTGTGATATCTAAATTTATGAGTCTCAAGTTTTGCTGAAACAGGAGAAAAATTGCATTCACTTGAAGTAGAGCATTCCTGTCTTTTGTAATTTACAATGTCTCTAGTGTTATGCAGGGTGTAGGGCCCAGTATAGCGATCAGCTTCTCTGTGTATGAAACCTTGAGATCATTTTGGCAGTCACATAGGTAAGAAATTCTCAAATATGCTGCAATTTAATTTAAGAGTTGACATAGAATGTAATTCCTGGATAATATAGGTCCTACACTCTGGGCATGGATCTATCAATCTGTGCAAATTAGCACCTAAGCTTGTCATTCGCCAGTTGTCGCCTGTGCATATTATATCAACCCTCAAAGGAGGGTAAATATAATTTTGTCTGACAGGGGGACTAATGTGCAACAAGTTACAAACTTGTGCCTAGCTCATACTGAGGAATAAATTCAAAATATAAATTGTTAGGAGGCATATATTTGAGGGATCTAATTGTGTATTAATTTTAATTTGGGTTTCTAATTTTGTCTTATGTATGCTTACCATAGTTTCATATTTTTTGTCTTTGCATATCAGATCCAATGATTCAACTGTCCTTGTCAGTTTAGCATGTGGTAGTCTCTCAGGCATTGCATCATCAACAGGTGAGTGATCTAAATGGCTGCTATGTTACGTTACAGTTCTGAAGCTCCTTTTCACTTAGACTCTATGGTTTTTCTGCTTCGTTCTGGTTCAAGTCTCTCTTGCCATTATCATATATGGTTTTGTCTTTACAATTTTGTATTTCCCAGCTTTTGATTACAGAGATTACTTAGCACTGCTGTGCCAACTGCTTTTTTATACGGGCAGTTACACTTAAGATTCCTTTATTTAAATTAAATTTCCTTAACTGAAGGATATTAAAGAAGCTAACATATGCAGTGGTTTATAATGCTCTTGATGCAGAGAAAGAGGGTTTGTCATGTTTTTGCATCAACTGCCTAACCAAACTGACCCCTAGAACCAGAGACCAAGTTGGAGTTGTTGTTTGTCTGGCATGTGAGAATTTAGTAAGGTAGATAACAAAGTCGCATTTTCCTATTTTCTGAAGATCTTAATCATCTTCCTTAGTTTAACTCTGTGACTTGTCTACCCAAGTTGTTCAGTAAATTCCATTGTAGGGTGGCATTACTTGGATGAACCTATATTCTGCCATTGGTCATCAAATGTGAAGGCGTGAGAAGTGTCCTCTTTGAGGTATGCTTCTCACTGAGGTTTCCATCACCTTGTATCCTTTAAAACCCTGTGCTTCTGAAGTGTTCTACTTCTATAACGTTGACTTGAGTATAATAATCATGGTAATGATAATAGACTATTAGACTATTAGCGTAACATTATCATTGTCAAATCAGTGAAAAACTGCCACTCCGATCTTTGTCATGGGGGAAGAGCCACATCTATAACTGACACTTAGTGATGAGATGCTAGTGTGCTGAAAACCGTATCTAATGGGCACTGACCAAATGCATCTTGAATTTGATGTGTATGAAGTTCTCATAGCTATTTATCATTTGTGCCAATATTTCTGGTAAGGTTGTATGTTTTCTTTTTCCTTGTCCCTCTTTAAAAAACTAATCCTACAAGTGATTCCATCAAATTATTGTTCTAGCTTGCTAAAAATGCCTCCATTGTAGGATCAAGTGTGTATTTGGAAAGCCATTGGTCTTGGTCAAAATGTTTTGACCAAAGTAGTGTAGTAATTGAGAGTATTTTTATGTTGAAAGTTGTTTAAGCCAGTTTCCAAGTATAGCCTAAGTTGCTCAACTCTGAACTATCAGTATAATTTACTGGGCTTATTTAGAACATCTTGTCAAATACGCTGCTCTGTCAGAGACGGGATTGTGGCCAAAAGGGGAGGAGGGATCATTACAATAAGAATTTCTTATTTCATAATTGCCTTGGTGTCTTATATGTATCAGATATGGCCGACTTGTTCTGCAATTTCTGATTTTTGACGTATTGGTTTAGATGTTCTGAAATTAAAGGTATCCATGACCTTGATTCATCTTAGAGTTGGAGTTCTCTGCAGTATATGATTTACCAAATATGGCGCTATTAAAAACACGAAATTGAGAGGAAGTAGTGTTTGAGAATAAAGAGAAGTGAATCTGCTATATTTTTACTTGGGTGCTTCACTTTCCTTTGCTATTATATGGCACTACTGTAGAGGATTCAAAGTTGGCATCTAATAAACCATATCCTTGTATAAAGAAATTTCTTTGAATAAAATGTATTTGATACCTGTCATCTGAACTTATATGCAGCAACATTTCCTTTGGATCTTGTAAGGCGACGGAAGCAATTGGAGGGGGCGGGAGGGCGGGCCCGTGTGTACACGACAGGTCTTGTTGGGACGTTTAGGCACATAATCCGGACAGAAGGTTTGCGGGGCCTATATAGAGGAATCTTGCCTGAGTATTACAAGGTTGTACCTGGCGTAGGTATCTGTTTTATGACTTACGAGACACTTAAGATGCTTTTAGCTGATATTGCCACCACTTCATAGTCGCGAGAATTTTTAGACTGGATTTATTTATCCAAAGAAAAAGGAAGTTTAGAGCTATTGCCTGTTAACGAAGCACATTTTATTTCTTGGATCATGGTGGTAAGATGGTTACTGCTGTGGGAACCGGGGAATACATTTTTACCAATGTAGAGAAACCATTTCTTAATTATAACTTAAATTTTATCCCATATTTAATAGGAGTAATAGGCATTTATCTTCATGCAAAAAAAAAAAATCATTTTTGTACTATCTTGTTCCATTCCACTTCTCTCAGTAAATTAATTGAGCACGCATGTACTGTGGGATTCTTTGTAGTAGTAATGTATTATCAAAATTGAAATTGGAGGAAGCCCTGGTTCTATTATTAGGCGTGAATTTTTGGTATTCACTTTGAGCATACAAATGTAATATGTTTATGCAACGATAGAAAGAATGGGGAAATACACACAACATGTATTTATGCGTGCCCGTGCTACATGCTGATGCAAGATGTCTTCGGGGAATCACAATTCACAAAGCTACCCACAAGAATATGAGAAGGCTTTTTTTTTTTGGCCTCTTGAGGTTATTCTTTTAAAAGGCTATTTAATATTTCTACTTAGAAGAGGTTTAGCTTTGTATATTGTATACGATTTAGTTAAATACAAGATTTAGTTGATTGTTTCCTATATAATTAAAAAATTAATTAAATTGATTATTTGAAAAAATGCTAATCTCTTTAAGTATTCCATTCTTTTATAAGTAATACATAAATATAACTTTATTAATATAATATAGGTCGTTTAGGGGAAAATAATGAATATGATAAACAAACATTTCAATTAGTTCCTATAGTTATATATTAGAGGGAGCATTTTCCAAGTAAATGAAAGAAATTACACATTTGGTTTAATTTGGGACATTTTGAGTGAAATATATTCTTTTAACGTTAATACGCATTATTTAGAACTCCAACAGACTTGTATATTTATTTAAGGATAATTTAGTGAAACCCAAAATTTAACTAAAACATACTGTTTATACATCATAGTCCATAGGTTTTAAAAAATAAGAACTGTAATTGTAAACTAGAAATGAGATTTATTTAATTCAGAGAGCGCACTTCAAGTGTTTGGCCACACAAAAGGAGCATATATGACATGAGAAACTGAACACCCCACCCTGAATTAAAAGACTAAAAGTTAATAATGCAAGGCAGAAAGTGGAAAAATAAGGACGGGTGCAAAATACATTGAAGAGAACCGTTTCAAAATGAATCGCCAAAATTCTGAGAGGAGAACAATTCAAAGACGCCAACAAGAATGGAATACTTATTATTTTGTCATTGGTAAACTCCAACTTAGCACACCCCCATGAAAATAGCAGGGGGGAAGCTCTCCAAGCTTCTGTCTTCTTCAAGGCCATTCATATCAATCCCAACGTTCTCAGAATAAAATCCGGATGAAGGAAACTTGAGAAGACTGAGAAAGGAAGAGAATAATGATTTTCCATTGATATCAAGCTTTAAGAGAGAACGATTTTAAACCAACAATTTCTCTTGCCTTTCTTTTCCTTCCATTTTCCCTTAATCCATTCGCTTTTAGTTACCAGAATACCAGATCTATATTTTCTGTTATTACAGCGGGAAACTACCAGTCAAACGAATATGATCAAGAGTAGTACGTAAACCATATTTATTCACAGCCTCATTAGCAGCTCTAAAGCCACCCCCATATGCTGGAGAAGAATCATTGGCAATCTGATTCATGAAAAACTGACCCAGTTTATTTTCAACTTCAGATTTGGCTCCTTTCTTAGATGATGATGAGGAGAAGTAGTAGGAAGAGGAGGAGGATGAAGAAGAAGCTGCTGAAGTTGAAGGCATGCTTTTAAGCCCCGGCATTACTTCAGACTCAAGCCACATATAAGACAGAACCTGACAGATTCCTTCCTCTACTTCAGGATTAAGATTACGGTAACCTGCTCAGTTCAACATGAATAAGGATAAATATTAAAGGGTAATGTGAACCAGATGACCAAGAAAAGAAAGAAAGAATGAAGATGGACATTGTTAATACCTTTAAGGCGTAACCAGCCGTGCATCAACTCATGGGCAAGGATAGCGCCGGTGAGTAACCTGAATCCCGAGAAAATATCAAAACAAAACGATTAATGAAAAGAAGAGCCTGACTTGAGGATTTTGAACAGGTAAATCTGCTAAAATATATCTTAGGTACTAATCATGCTATTTCTAATCAAGTTCCATCACCACCCCCCCCCCCCCCCAAAAAAAAAAGGAGAAATCAAGTACTCATAATGTAACAAAATTTTAGCACAGCCAACAAAGAAATAGACCAAGGCTCAGAACTATAAACAAGTAATTATGCCCCCACCCTGTTAATTTTTAGGAGACTTACAAGTAATTTATGCCACTTCAGGTCTGTTCAACACTTTGCCATGAGAGGTTTTACTTTCCAGACCCCAAATGTATAAATTCACAACACAGAAATTTAAAGGGAATCGCTCTAATTCAGGGAGAAGCAAAGGCGAAGTTCTAATGTATTACCTTGGAAGACCGTAGAGAACAAGAATGGCTGTAACTTCACATTTTCTTCTTAGCTTTTGAGGTTGGGTTCTCATTCCGATTAACCGGTGGCCTCCAATTCTTGGCCTTCGATGAATCTAAAACAACACAAAACTGAGTGAAATTAGTACAACTGCCTGATAGGAAATTTGTGACCTTGCCAATTAAGGCTATTAGATTGTATACAAGAAATCAGAAGTGGAAGTTTTGAAATCATACACTCGTGACTGTCAGCTCTTCAGAAAGGCACAAGCCTCTTGTCTCTGGCATGTGATGGTAACCCTGGAAAAAGCAAATTTAGAGTAAGAGAAATGCAACCTTTAATGTGATTAGACCAAAGAATGGATCGTTCTTTACATTTTTATCCCCAACAATAGCTTCATTGAGTGCTTGTCTCTCAACCAGAAGCATAGGAATTTGTTGGTCTATTTTCATATTCATTCCTTCATAATAATCTCTAATAGCATGGTAAAGAGGTTGACAATCTCCGGTGTCCATAATGGCTGACTCCATGCACTCTAAACATAAACTCCGCCCATCTTCCAAGCTATAGTATTTTGCATTCAGAGACTTCAAGATTAAAAAACAGACGGTAGTTGTTACTTGTTAGCAATTTCTCCTTCATTCTTTTGAAGAATTAATAATAATCATACGTAACCAATTTGATTAGTACCTCCAATCTTTCACAACTACAGCAGCGGGCTGTATCATCATATTCATGAGCCGGACAATATTTTTGGGACCAAAATGGGTGGCACCTATACTCAATCAAACCAGCAGCATTTATAGGAATCTGAAAGTGAAACAACATATGTCATGTGCGAATTTAGCTTATCTTCTATCCTTAAATAAGAATAGTTGTTGGATATGATGTGTTAGGTCATGAAGTTGTTTGCCTCCATCAGAATATGTACTATCGTCACGTCATGAAATATTACAGTAAAGGAAAATAATTTTACAAAAAGCGGGGTAACATGAATCAGTGAAGGGCAGACTAAACTTACAAATTGGTAGCAAATTTCACATTTTGGGTGGGTCAACTCTTTGAAACAGGACTTGTGGTACGGATGCTTCCCTGATAAAGAAAACTAGTATAAAAAGGAAAGAAAAAGATGTAAGTGATAGATAACATAGAAGACTAACATACTTGTGAATGTGAGAAATATGAAATGTGTGTTGAAAAGTCCAAAGATGAATTCAACAGTTTGCTAGTTTAGAGCGGATCAAACTACCTCATGCTCATTAATGGGGTTGCGACAAGAGTAACAGCGAAAGCACCCTGGATGAAAATAAGTATTATTGCATCTTAAACAATTCCCATAGGCTATCTCCCGCTTGCACCCACCACATATCCTGCATATTAATTAATAGCCAGTGCACAGGATTAATCGGAAAAGGTACCAAAATCTCTGTTCCTTGCCTTGCTTGGATGTTATAATAGATAGGCAGATATTGAATATCGATTATTAGGGATGTGTGCCTTTGATTTCTCTTTTCACCTTTCAAGGGCAATCAGAAATTTGGAGAATGAAAGTAGGTGGCAACTGTATATGACAGCTCATGCTTGCTGATCTTTCTTTTCATTTCTTGAACTTTAGTTTGGCATGCAAGTCATGAAATGCACAATTTAGAACAGCAAACACTGTACCTAATTTCCCCATGTGTTGGGTGGGTATATGGAGGATGTGCAGATGAGTTGTGGTTATCCTGAAACTGACTCGCATAGTCTTCATCAATGTCTCCACCCCATCTATATCTTTGACGAGCTAATGAAAAGTAATGTTTAATCCCAGATCAAGGATCATTATTGACAGAAAGAAAGCAAGAATTTTGGGGGGAAAAATTAACAGCTACCATGTGGTCTCTTCAAATCTTCAGCTAAAGAAAGTGCAATTGCATGGTCTAGGTCCTCTTTCTCCTTCTGAGCTCTAGAACGGTCATCCTGATGACAAGAAAAGAATTATGTAGGCTTTTGTATTTAGTTATTTACCAATCAAACTCGTAAAACAGTCCAAGAAACAATACAACATGGTCATTGCATATACAATAATGATCTTTTTTTTTCATGCTAACAGGTGCGGAAGAACCAATGGACCTGAATACTAATAATACCCTGGCACTTTCCAGAGCATGGAGGTATTTTGAAGATCATGTTGATTAGTTCACACAAGAAAGATATTCTTGTCTGTATTCAAATACGAAATGGCTGAATAACTAGGAAAAGCACCATCTTCTACAAGTAACTTAATGAGTCAAACGGCGTATGCGTCAAAATATATATGAAGAATGCCATTATCACTAGTTACTACATAGTGCAATGAAATGCAATGTCAGTTGAATGAAATTCTTCTCAAAGGCCGAGCAAGATCTCATGCCTTGTATACAGAAAATTTGCCTCCAGTTTAGAAGTGGGATGATGTCGAAAATTTGTTGGTCCAAGATTTATATTGCTCATAACTCCACATTTTTAAGTACTTGGTCATCCTCCAATTGAAAACATGCATGAAATTGTTCTGTTGGCTAAATGAACACCTTCATTGATAACGTAAGGAGGTTCAGATTGAGAGAATTAAGTCAGAAGTTTTTCTTTGGCAGTAAGAGAAGAAAACATCAGATGTTTTATGAAGCTATCATACATTATGGAATTGTATAATGTGAAGCTAAGGTACCAAAGTGGAACAGAACTTTTAGGTATTATACACGTGTGAGATCAAGTCGATTGCCACTTAGAAGGAAATCTGTCAGGTATGATGTGTGCGTAGAAATCAAGTATGTTTTTGGGTTATAAGCTGAAGTATTAAGTATAAATTTGCAAATGACCTTGATGCCCCCAAATTGACTTTTTCAGAAGCAAAGTCCAAGGGGTGATATAATGAACCAAACGGCGGAGAAAAAGTCAACTTTCTAGTGCTCATGATATTTTCGTTCGGTGACAGAGAGAATTAACATAGGTTTGGCTTACAAGTGGCACCTCATAACGCTGACTGTATGATTATATATGTCCTATTAACTTCAAGCAACGCGGTGATATAATCCATAACATTCACAAGGACAGCAAAAGCAGAAGTGAGAGCTTATGTTTACCAACGATCTTGATGGATTACGCCAAACCAAATTTTCCTCTGTAGGCTGCTGGAGATGACGACCTCCTCTTCCTCGATTGGACCCACCTTTGAAAAGCTTACTAAACCATTTCATAAAT
>JANTPZ010108772.1:0-21319 GCA_025593235.1 Vachellia pachyceras | reverse complement strand
GTTCAATTAAAGTTTTAGTGAAATTAGTAAACCTTTAGGACCCCAATTATTCAATTGATTCCCTCAACCTAATTAATCACATAATTGCATTGATTTTCTCGTTTATGCGTTAGTCCTCGTGGGAACGATATTTTTATACTACTTGCGACCCGTACGCTTGCGGTAAGCTATAAGGCGAACAAGTCAGGGATCCGGCTTAATCTTTAGTGGTTGGTCATAAGAAAATAATAATAATGTCACCATGTGGTCTTAATATATATGTGTGTGTGCATTTTTGTCCCGAGTGCCAACCATGTAGCATTATAATTTTCATTGATTAGGTGGCAACCTTGGATTTATATCGGTAAAATACAGGGAGAATTTACGTAGGATTAAGAGGCATTCTTAGAGATATTTTAATGTTTGTTAAAAAACCAACATACGCCCATATAGTTAAAAAGAAAACATGAATGTAAACGTACGTAAAACTCAAAATTGAATGTTTTTACAAGTTGTATTAAATTCAATCTCTTTTCACTATAGATATGTATAATTCAAAATTATAACAATCAAAATAACGCAACGGATAGTAACATTCAATTTGTTGTGTCCATCAAAGGTAGAAGTCAGTGGTAGACCCAGACCCAAATCCAGAAAATCAAAAGGACTGTCCTTCAGACTGTGAACCATACATTGTTGTCCCTGGCCTATGCTGCTAAACTTTTGATTTTGGGTTGGAGCCCAATGACCTAACACCAAAAAAGGTTTGACAGTGAAAATGATAATTCTCTATCATTCCGATAAAATTATCACTTTGCTGTTCTTTTCTTTTCTCTGATAAGATTGTCAATTATTAATTTGTTGAGATGAGCTCAATTTTTATCGAACCCTAGATTTGAGGATCATCCTAATGGATGGACTCAATTAACCTATATAGATCCAGTGCAACCCATTGGTTTGACGGTCAAATTCAACTATCTTGACCTTTTTTGTTAATATCATTCAAGCAGATCAAAATTGAAAATGGAATATTAATATTGGGGAATAATGTTTTTCTCCACTCAAGAATCCGAAAACAAAGACTAATGAACCAAAGCATGTTTGGGTATGCAGTATGCAGCGCCGCTTCTGAAGAATCTCTTGAAAACGCCCAGCTCTGCCTCTAACTAGCAGCAAACTCATCATTCGCTTCTGAACACACACTCATCATTTTCGGATTCTTGAGTGGACAAAGAACATGACTGTTTTCATTTGGCTAAATGATTTTCAAATAGGTTCTTTAAATTCATTTTTTTTTATTTTACATAGAGTGATTTATATCTTTCTTTGTTTTCTCGCACTTTTAGCAGTTTAAAACGTAAAACGATGAATAGTTAATTCTTCACTGTTTTAAGCCAAGTTATTTCATTTTGTTGTGATCTATCAAGTTTAGTGTTATTGTATATTTTTTTGTTTAACCGTTAATACTCTTTCCACCTTATGAATAATACCAGAGGAGTATACTGGATATATTTTTTTCATAATACCCACAACTCAAAGATCCAGAGTGCTAAAGTTTCTAAGAAAAACTAAAGAAATAAATAACAGAAGCAGCTCATTAATCAAGAAACTGTTATTACCAACCAAAAGCCCAAGGCCCCCTGGTGATGAAAAGCTTCTCTCTCCAGTCAACTATATATATAAGATGTTTACTAATTACACAGATCAATGGAAGTTAATCAAGTCATTCAATGTGTTTTAAATTGACTAATATCTTGCCCTTATTAAAGAATGTGATTTTCAAATATGCATTTATTATCTGCAAAGTGATCTCTTTCTCCTCTTCGAAGAGTAAAAGTGGAAAACAGTGATTAATTATTAAACTCTTATATTTCGTCTTCATTCATTTCTTTGGAACCGTACAAATTGGAGAAATTAATGGAAACCTTATAATTTTGTTTCATTGATCTGATCTTTGCTTCAGAACTTTTAGATTGCGAGGGATCACTGGTTCTTGATGCTTCAGAGAGTGAAATGCTTACTAGCGTTGATGCTTAATCTTTGGTTTGTCATTTAAAAATGATGATGATGATGATGCCATGTGGTCTTAACACACACACACACACATATTTGTACCGAATGCCAACCAATCAAATAAACGGTCAAAATTAACTTTATCCAACGCTACTTAAAGATGGAATGATTAAACGTTAAAGTATGTTTTATCAGCATTTAATTGTTAAGCTTTCATTTAAATTTGTGGAGTCAACCTTTTTTTTAATTACTCTAACATGTTAATATTAGAAGTACTAAAAATGAATTTTGTAAATTTAATTAAAGTTAAGCCCTACACGGAAAATGTAAATATGACATTTAAATGTTTCGGCTCCATTTTGAAATTTAAAAACACCACACACACACACACACACACACACACACACAAGTCCATAAGCCTAATGACGTGGTAAAGACCAAAGAATAAAAGACCTGGTTAGGGAATCACCCAAAATGCAATTTACTGGAAACACCAATAATGATATTAACCTTTAATATCATATGGTACATGCATATTCATATACTTGTAGCTTTAAGTTCCAGTCATAAACAATTTGCATAGAATCTTAAACATAGTCGAATGATTGCCCATAGTAAATGTTCAAAATTGCATGATGCTTCATGCAGAGGTAATTATCTACTAACGCAAATATATATATATATATATATTGCTTCATGATGTGTTAATCTCTTATACCCAATCTGTCACTCACACAATATAATGGCCGCATGGCCCAAAATTTGTGTGCACTGAATTTTCTTTTCGGGTGGGAGAGGGAAAAGCATTTGTGGGTTAATATATTCTTGTTTACCATACAACACATTGGGTTAATATTATTGTTTACTATACAAAAAATTTTGTATAGTAAACAAGAATATTGATTTATTTTTACTTTCATTCATTTAAAAGAAAGAACTCACATTTACGGTGTCACATTAAAACATAAAGAGGTGTCAACATTCAATCGTATGTTTAAGTAAAACTTAAAGAGGTGTCACATTAGAAAAAGATTTAATCAGATGTTTAAGTAAAACTTAATACAATGTTTAAGCAAAACTTAATACAATGTTTAAGCATATTCTAATGGCCCCACCAATAGCCATTTTTTATGGTGAAATACAATAGCCCAAAAACTTTTTTTTGAGATTAAATGACATGATGTCATCATGTACGTGTGTTTGTCTTTTTTTTTTAATTTTAAAATGGTGCTTTGTTAAAGTCAACAAAATGATACTTTCCAGTACGTCTAAAAAATAAAGGATACGTTGCAGTGGAATTGCTTGCCTTTCCTTGCCTGCGACTTTGTTATATATGGAGGAGTGGCCTGTGGTCTTCTTCGACCCTCACAACCATTCCAACACAGCCCAGCTCTCTCCCCTCTCTTCATACTTCTCAGGAACTCAAGAAATGTCATTTGTAAAAGCCATTTTTCTGGGTTTTGCTGTCCTTTCCTCTTCATTCAGGTAAACTGTTCTTGACTTAAACTTGAAATTATTTTTATAAATTCACATAATTCTTACTTTAATTTCCCCCTGTCCTTGAATAATTATTAGAGGCCTCTCATTATTCCTAATAATTATTTTTGGCTAATAATATCTTAGTTAGTCAAATATTAAATAAATACTAGGAATTCATTTTAAGGTTATTTCTGACACTTTAACCTCAATTCTACCTCAAATATATTTTGAGGAATTATTCTCTTCATTTCTTCTATGTTTCATCTATTCTGGAGATACAGAAAATCTGGATACGCTTGTTCTTTGTTTCCTTGACTAAATCTTGATTCTTCCTTTCGAGATGATTGGCTTGGATAATGATTTTTAGTAAGTGATTTTGATGAAAAACAGGTGGAAATAGCTATATATATACATACATACATATATATATATATATCTATTCATGACATTGTACTTGAAAGCTTCCTTCTACTCGGCCTGACCGAGAAAATGAGGAAAGAAGTGGAGGCAAGACGCTGTTAGATTAAAAGACTATATATCATGTTTGATGATTTTGGGGTTCCAACGATTCAACCATTCCATTTTATTTATGCGTTAATCATAACTTTTTCTTTTTCTTTCATAACTTTTTGGGGTTCCAACATTTGCCCATTTTCTTTTCTTTCATAACTTTTTTAGCACTTTCTGTTGAATTTTATTGATATGTAAAATGGATAATGCATGGAAGGTCTGTGGCCGTGTATCCATATCCATATTTATTTATGCGTTAATCATTTTTTACTTGTCTCATCAATTTTCTAATTTACATGCAGTCTAAAAATAAGTTCCACCATGCATAATTCAAATATTGCGTTGGCAAAAAATTATAATTCAAATAATACATTTTATTATAATCTCGTATTAAATATAAATTCATTTATTTTCGTATATATTTTCATGGTATTCTGTACTAGACAGAAATCAAGTTCCCTAAAGTATACTCACCATGTTATGCTTCTTCCATTAAAGGTCATGTTTGTCATAATGTTAGGAAAGTACATTAACAAAAACTGAGATAAAATTCCTTTTTAAGTAATTATTTTGTAGACGGTAAATTACATTGGAAAAAGTAGTCTCTATCATTAATCCAAACAAATCCAAAGCCTCATTGAAAGATGAATTTGATTTCCATCTGTGCGTGAGTTCCATCTTGGTGTACTCTCTAGCAATTTCAACTCAACGTCATCATGTGCGTTGAGTTCCATACTATTTGTCTTTTTTTGTGTTTTGCAATCTCTGTTTCTTAATGTGATGTTTGTTATTTTTAGGGTAAAGAAGAGTTATATTGATTGTCATCTCTACGGTACAATATAATTTACAATTTATAGACGACTTTAAACCATGTTTGTGTAACACTGAATTTTTATGGATTGGCTTGAGAGGGTTGAGATTGGAAGTGGAATTAGGAATTAGACGGAATACTTACTTTTATTTTATTTCATAATCATTCATAAATTATAAAAAGAATGCTATTTATTTGTGGAATGCAATCTAGTCTTCACGTTAGATATTGAAAAAGAATGCTTATTTATTAATAAAAATTAAAATTGGTGTAATGAATAAGGATACAGCTCAACATAAATTGAAATTTCTATCACCAATGCAATAAATTTTTTGTACAGAAGTTGTTATGAGTAAATATTTAAGAACTACATTAATTTTGAAGCTTATATGAACTTCTAGTCTTCTAACATGATTTTTTCCTTAAAAAATATACCAATTTATTATAAATATTCCTTTTATGTAAAGTTGGTTATTACTAGTTTCTAGACATGACTATTTAGGGCTTGTTTAGAACCTTTATACAAAACCTAGATTTTGCAACAAAACATAGGTTTTGATCCAAAACCTAGGTTTCGTTCAAGTACAAAATTTGTTCTGAAAAGCTATTTTGAATACAAAACCTCGGTTTGAAACTTAAGTTTTGAAAAAACTATTTTCTTGTCAAATCACATCCTCTCTCCTAATAAATTTTCTCTTCCCTACTTTTTCTTTCTTTCTCTTTTCTCTTTCCTAACTACTTTTTTTGCCTCAAACTCATAAAAATCAATAACTTTCCAAACATAATTTTTTGAAACCTAGGTTTTGAAATCTAGGTTTATTCTAGTACATTCATTTTTTGGTAAATACTTTCACAATCTCAAAGTGTCGTATCATCCATACTCTACCAAATAAAAATGTTTCAAGTATCCCATATTGCGGATCTTATATCCTAATTTCTCCTAATTATTTCTTTTTTTTCATAATAAATATATATAATGAGTTATAGAAAAAGAGAAATAATTATGAAAAATTTATAGGATATGAGATCAATAATATGAGACACTTGAAACATTTTCATTGGGAAGAGCATGAATGACATGACACTCCGGGACTACGTAAGTATTTCTCTCTCAATTATTGTTACCTTCTTACTGGATGTTCTCTTTCCTTCCCTTTTATGTATCTCTTTCCTTTTCTTGTTTTGCATCATTACTAGCTCCTTGCCGCAGCCATCCCCCAATCTAATTCGGTTGTTAATTAATTTATTGATGACAATCATGCAGCTCCATTCCTCGTGATGAATGTTTCGATAACTTAATCCGAGAGTTAACTTCATGGGTCGAGATTTTGTACCCAGATGAATCACCGTTGCTTTCAAACTCCACAAGAGCTTGGATTCTTATAGCCAGCAGAAGCATTTATAGCTACACAGATGTTATATCAGGTTCTCTGGTTTGTGCTGTGTTGATATCATTCCTCTTCTGGCCTCATCATGAGACTGATCCAATGTATGTGTTCGTGTTTGTGTTATTCATCTGGGTGATATTGTTTGTTTTATATTTCAAGATCAACAAGGCATCAATTCCTCTTCTGGCCTCATGAGGCTCCAATGAATGTGCTCGTGTTCGTCTTCGTGATCGTGTTCTTCATCTGGACGATACTTCTTGTTTTTATATTTGTTTTTGTTTTATATTTGAAGTCTGAAGATCAACGAGGCATCAATTCCTGGAAATTAAAAGACAGTGACTTCACAACTGTCTTGAAGTTCTCCACTCAATAAGCCTCATGGCATGAAAAACTTTACGTTACTATTGCTTATTTCCACGTATGTGCTTTTGTACCATTGGTAGCATGATATTGTTGAATTCCGTATTGATGTTACAACTGTGCTTTTGGACTATTTCTTAGATGTTCCAGATTTTATTAGATTATATGGACCAATGTATTAAATAAAATGAAATTTAAAAAATCAAAACTAAAATAAAAGCTAAACCTAAGTAATTAAAGATTGTATTTGCTCCAAAGTTTTTTACGTAAAAATTTAGACCATTTAACCTTTTTTACTGTTACAACTCGTTGTGCTCGTGTTGATGAAGCCAGCTCCTGCCAGTGAATATGTTTGGTGAGACGATCCTTCGGGGATTTTTTCATCCGGTTCTGGAGTAATTGGGCTATGTTCTCTGTGCTTGATGCGTAAGGGGATGTTTGGATTGCGGGATTGGAGGGCTTACTATGATGTTTGGATAACGAGAAACAGGCATTTGGGAATTTAGAAACATTTGAAACACATTGGAGAGGTAACCCCAAATCCTGGGCAACCAAAATTTGAAATCCAGGAGGTTACAAACAGTCAAAGTTCACCAAAAAAAAAGTCAAACAAAGTACGTGTCGTTTTTCTAAAGTAGAACAATTCGTTGGTTTGATATGGTAAGAAAAAATTGTAATTGGTTTCTTAGCAGAGAAATATTTACAAAGGAGCACTTATGTACTCCTCCGAGCCCCACCTCACTTAAACTCCTCATAGTGGGATGCTCATAAGTCATATGAATGGTGTAACATAACTACTGAATGTAGCAATACTAGCCATTGTGACATATAACCTATTTTAAGAAAAGAAACGGGATGGATATCAGCATTTTTGTCGGGCCTTGCTTCAAGCAAACCTGCTCCAAATTCATCAACTAGATTAATATAACAAATCACACTGCTCAGAAAAACCTCAACTATTTATCCTTGTTTTAGAAAGAATTAAAGAAAACCAAAATACGTAGCCGTAGCTATCCAATCAGATCCGAGAACTCAAATGCATTATCAATGTTTGAAAAACAGAAACAATAAGAAGAAGAGGAAGAAGGATGCAGAGAGATGAAATGCTGGAAGCAGGGTGAGCAAATAAAAGGGATTGAACAAGGGTACATTGGAGCGAATCGAAGGACAGTGACGACCACAAGAACTCTGGAAGCTCGACGGGATCAAGAGGCTGGAAGTTCGACGGCAACCTCATTAAAAAGGGAAGGGCTTATAAAGAGTCAGCGCCAACAGATTTCTCCAAAATTCGTTTCAGTTCTCCAGGATTTCTCATCCCATTTGCAGTTGCGTCATTGTGTTGAGGAAAAGGTTAAGACAACAGCATTGCCTAGGTTACGTCCTCCTTTAGTACTAGAAGGCACCTCATGAAAACTAAGAAGCACAATATTTTCATATCACACGACAAAAACAGTCATATCCCAAATTAAAAGCGGGAGAAGTAACGGGCGAAGTACTTTAATTGGGATCCCCTGAAAATTTGGTAGGAGAAAAGAAAAGCCAATACAAGTATCTGCAGCAAAATGGAGGCACATAGCAGAATAATGAGAAAAACAAAGGAAGAGAAGGGACCCGCACGCTATGAGGCTGGGAGGATCCAAAAAGAACTGGTTAGTGAGAAGGTCGGAGAAAAAGATTGGAGTGGTCGGAATCTACAGCTATGGGTATCGGCGATTAAAAGAAACAGAGCCAATCCGAGGAAATGGAAAACCGCGGCGATAAATTGGTAGTCCTCGCCAGCGACCTTCACTCTGAGACGGAGAGCCTGGACCATTTCCATTCTATCTCCAAATAATTAATTATGCGGCTCCATTCCTCGCGATGAATGTTTCGGTAACTTGATCCGAAAGTTAACTTCAACGTTTCATATGAAGACGTCAGACACTACCCCAAACGCCTTCCTCTCCTGCAACTTGTAATAACGGACGGTGGATATTATAACGAAAGTGCCGTTGGAGATGCAATTCTAACAATTACGTGTCTCTTTTTTGAGTGCTCAGATCCATTCAATGGAGAAGATTTAAAAGATACCGAGAGATTATGAGAGAAGTGCCATGTGGCATGATAAAACCGAGCCCTTTCGATGAGTCAACAATTTCGGTACCCAAAGTTAATGTTCGAAAAAAGTGAAGTTGGAGTGACGAGGAGGGAAGATATGCACTATATAAACACACACCCCCCCCCCCCATAATAATGCTTGTTACTCATATTAATCGAAAAAGAGAAGAGGAAGATATTGTAGTAAAATAAAAATAGCATGTAGAAAAATAATCTAAATCATGTCGAGGACATTGTTCTAAAAAGTTATTCTCTTAGAATTAAACAGAGCCTAAAGCCAAAAATTAAAAGATCCTAAAGTCTTCCTCTCCTTGCAATTGCCTCCTTTGTTGTTTCCTAAAACTAAGTTGTGTGTTTATCTATATATCTTCTCATCACTCCTAATTTACCATGGGATGTTTTTATTTGGACTTTGGTTAACCTGGACATTCACATTTAACCTTCATTAGGGAAAATCGAATGTCACAAAGTCTAACCTCAAATTAGGGATATATACGACATTTTAAGTACCGGAAACTAACATGTAAAGTAATGCATGAAGCTTATGGTTGAGCTTGAATGTTATAAAAACTCGAGATAGTTTTTATAAAGGTAAAGAAGGAATTTAATTTATTAAATAAGATATTATATATTTCTATAAAGTTACACTTGAAATGACTATGACACTGTTGTTCGCTAGGGAACTAAGGTTGAGCCATGTTTGGAGATTATCAAGTAGGATAGAATATAGCTATTGGGACAAGGTAAGTATGTAATTAACGCCCCACTTGATCTAAAAATAATGTTTTTCTTTCTAGACACTACCTCAAACATTTTCAAGTATGTTATTCCCCCATTAACATTTTCTTGAGTAATGACGAATTGGAACCATTGAAGAAAATGTGAATTTTATTATTTAATTTCTTTCACTTGATTTTAAACTTTTATACATTCATGGAAGGGATAGATTTTTTGCCCCAAAGGAAGCACTTATACATTCTTTATTGAAGTTAATTTGACTTACAAGGCTTATTGACTTTCTGGAAAATGTTTTCAAGGGATTGAGAGCATTTCATAAGGCATTGACGCTTCATGACACACTCAGCTAGCAGGGTGATTTGGAGGTACTAGCCCCATATGAGGGCCGACAAGTGGAAGGAGGGTGGCTGTTCTTGTGCGCTTCTTATAGACTATGTGTCCATGCCTGCTATTTTCCTATTATGATTTTCAAATAGGTTCTTTAAATCCATTTTTTTAATTTTACGTAGCGTGATTTATATGTTGTTTTCTCGCACTATTGCGTGATTTATGTCTTTCCTTGTTTTCTCGCACTTTAGTTGTTTAAAATGTAAAACGATGAATAGTTAATTCTTCACTGTTTTGTTTTAAGCTAAGTTATTTCATTTTGTTGTGATCTATTAAGTTTAGTGTTATTAGATATTTTTTCATAATACCCACAACTCAAAGATCCAGAGTGCTAAATTTTCTAAGAAAAACAAGGAAATAACTGATAGAAGCAGCTCATGAATCAAGAAGCTGTTACTACCAACCAAAAGCCCAGAGCCCCATGGTGATGAAAAGCTTCTCTCTCCAGTCCAATATATATAAGATGTTTACTAATTTTAGCTCTCAACTATTTTCAACACTCAGCAAAATTCATTTCTGTTTTTATTTTCAACTATTTTCAAAAGATGTAAATAGAGACAATTTCACTTTTTTTTATCGAAGGACAATTTTGTAAAGATAAAACAAAGTACATGCAAAAGGTCTAAGTCTACATAAGTATGATTGGATTATGATTTTAATGTTTTTGAATTAGCTGAACTTTGATTTTTAAGCATTTATTTTGATAAAAATGCACCCCTCCTTTTTAGAATTTTAATTTTATGCCACAAAAATAATTTATATTCGTAAACTATTTTTCGTTATATGGTACAAATCATTAATATAAGAATGTATTAGCATTTTTTCATTTTAAATATATTGGCAAAATAAAAAAAAAGAAGGCCCAGTTAAGAAATTTAGATGTGATCGAGTGGGTTTTTCATTTTAAATGTTTCGGCTCCATTTTGAAATTTAAAAACACCACACACTCACGCACACACACAAGTCCATAAGCCTAATGACATGGTAAAGACCAAAGAATAGAAGGCCTGGTTAGAGAATTACCCAAAACGTTATTTACTGGAAACAATATTAACCTTTAATATCATATAGTAATTAGTGCATATTCATATACTCGTAGCTGTAAGTTTCAGTCATAAAACAATATGAATAGAATCTTATTAAACATAGTCGACTGATCCCCCAAAGGAAATGTTCAATATTGCTTGCATGATGTGTTAATCTCATGTAGTTTAGAATCTGACGCTCTTTCTTAAGAATTTCAACTTATCAAAATTCATTTCTGGTTCAAAATTTTTAATATATTATAAAATTCTATGCTTTCATTTTTCACATCTCACTTTTATATTTTTCAAAATATTGATTCTATGCAACAAAAATAATTATGATACATATATTTTTACAATTTCTAACATATCATATAACTTGATGTTCCAACTTCACCATCCCCCTAAAAATAAACGCGTTGTGATAGTTTAATTAAACGAGACCGTAACCTCTATAGGAAAAAGAACTCTCATTGTTCTGCCATCCTCAAAATTATAAGATAACATATTATGATACCTTCCCATAAAATAGGCACAAAGTAGCATTCAACTATAACCCATAAGTAATATTTCATTTGAAGATATTAGTTAACATTTTTAAACTTGAAAAAAAATGCTTGTATCTCTTTATAAATGGAGAGATCAACCATTTGATTTCATTTGAAAACTTTTGTATATAAACTATGCTCTATTGTTTTACTTTGCAAGATCAGAAGAATGATTTTCAAATGTTACAAGTGATCCTTCCAATTTATTACAAGTGACGCTTTAACTAGATAACAATTGTGGCTATAGTAACTTTTATTTATTTATTTTTAATTTTCATATTTTATTTTTATTTTATATAAACTTTCATTTAGTTTGAAGACTTGTGGTAGCTTTGCTTTCTTTCAATCTTAATGAATTATGAAAAATATAAAAAAAAGCGATCAGAAAAGTTTTCCTATTAAAATTATCTATTGACTCACTAGTTCAAATGTGGACCAACTAGTGAAAGGAAATTCTGAAATTGAAATCCAAATCCATGAAGATGATGGATGAGGGACCCACCCCTTTTGTGTTTCCAGCCAAGGGTGGACCTGCATTGACTTCGGCGGGTTCAGCCCACCCCCTGACTTTCAGAAAATTAGGTATATATTAGTATTGTGTAATTTATTTTATACATACTCATTTACTAATTTTGAACACACTGAATTTTGACTCAAATTCTTCTTAAAAGATATTAAGAATAAATCTCACTTATTTTCTTAAAAAATAGTTTGAATCCCTTAAACTAGGGTCTTAAGTCCGCTAGTGTTTCCAGCCGTCCTCTCAGTCTTCACGTCTCTTCCTCAATCACACCCAAAAAGAAAAATTACTTTCTTTAATCGCCTCCCTGTATTCCTCACGTGATTATGATCGTTTTTCATTCCCCGTAGGAAACGCACACACCTCATTATCTATCTGATCATACGTACTTTTTAACACTGAGAAAATTAATAAGCGCACACAAATTTTGGTTTGTTAAGGTGAGGCTTCAATCCATTCCTCACATTAGTTTTTTGTAGTTTTATAAGAACTCGATATTAATGCCGTTAAATTTTAAATAAAAAATTTTCAGGAGTTTTGATTTTTACCCATATATACATTGCTAAATCTATATGAAACTATAAGAACTAATGTTTCAAGTAGAAGTAACCAAAGAAATGTAAAATTAAGATTTGAAACTATAAAAATCAAAACCAAAATGTAATTTGCCCGAAACACTAGCAATGATATTAACATGTAATATCATAGCTGTAACTTTCAGTCATAAACAATTTGTTTAGAATCTTGAACATATAGTCGAATGATTCCCCGTAGGAAATGTTCAAAATTGCATAATGCTTCATGCAGAGGTAATGATCTGAACACCAAAATACGTCCCATGCAACACTTTTATTGTAGAATCCGTCCCTTTCAAAATTTATTCGTTTCAACCACATTACATGGCCTTAGAGAATACAATATATGAGGAGTGACCTGTGATCTTCTTCAGCCCTCACAACCATTACAACACATCCCAGCTCTCTCCCCTCTCTTCATCTCTCTCAGCCCCCGTGATGGGAACTCAAGAAATGTCATTCTGGATTTTGCTCTCCTTTCCTCTTCATTTAGGTGAACTGTTCTTGCCTTAAACATGAAATTTTAATTAGTCGAATGTTAAATGAAAATTAAAACTTCATATAATCTGTAAATTTTGTACCTTAAATGTACTGCTGAATACGAATACTAAATGTATATACATTGATTTATTACTGTGATATACGAACTTATATTTTTGGCCGCTTTTCTTTTCTCGCATGAACGTAAAGATGTATGAGTCTAGAGGCACAATATTTATTAATTCTTTTTATAAAACTATACAAGTGAACTGGGCCTTATGCTTTAAAGAAACATGAAGCCGATGACGTAGCCTCTATGAGCACTGAACAAAGACAGCAGAAATAAACACACACATAACCTCAAGAAGCCCAACTATAATAATTATTTAAGCATTTATATTTGTTAAGAATCAATTTTTATACAACAAAAAATAATTTTAATACGTATTTTCAAACTTTTTTACATGTTATAAATTAATTTATAATATAATTTTACATGTTATGCGTATTTTCAAAATAATTTATTAATTTAGAATATATTATGAACTGACCTTACAAAACAAGTAAAAAAGAAACAGAAAGAACGTAAATTAAAGAAAAATGCAGAGTTGAAGAGGTTAGCAATTGATGGAGACAGAGGCATATTGATATTAGGGCTACAATACATTTTCGCTCCAGGAGTTCTATCGGAGGAGCAATTTCTCGATGAATCAACTTGGACACAAATTATGACTGTTAGACCAGAAGCTTAAACTGTCTTAATTATAGTTACTACATGACTGGTTTGATTCAGGTATTGGTTTTAAATCTGGTTTATGTGTATTGTATTGCCCGTGAGATGGATATGGTAGTTGTAAGTGTCTCACCTTGAGCATTTACCACTTGACTGTTATTCAATCATCTGTTTTCTATTTAAGAAACATATCAAAATATAATGAGGCTGGAGGAAATTTAGTATTATTTGGTTATTGTTAACGTTTGATTAATTTGAATGCAAATTTAGCATGCATATACATATATATATGACAATACATGAAGTAGAGAAGCCTAAGAAGAACATCGCTGCATGCAATGTCTTGGATGGTCTATTTGAACGATATTATCTGTTAATAATGGCAGTGGCAAATTTAGCACCTGCTTCAATAAAGGTAGTTGGATTAATAATGAATTAATTTATAATTTAGAAGGTCATAGATTAAATTCACCATTCTCTATTAGCATTTTTGAAAAAGACATGCCATAGTTTTTGAAAGCCAGAGTCCTAACTTATCTATAATTAAGGGCCATACCAGTTATATTAAAATAATATAATTTAATTGTCGGTAATAAAATTAATGGTCTATATTTTATTTTAATAAGAATTTCATATTTTATAAATCTTGTATATTAATGATTAAATTTTTCATTTAATACATTTATATACGTGGTTATCAAATATGACCTTATGTTAAGCATATTAAAAAAAACAAAGGATTGAATAAACATAACAGAAATATATAATAAACAAGTAATTTGTATACTATCGGCAAAAAGTCTAAGAAGGCGGCCACAGGAGCATTGTGAAGAAAGTCATTATTTTTACCACAATAATAACACGATTTCTTGAATGGCTTTTCTTGAATAGCGATTCCAAAACGTTCAGCGACAGCTTAGTGACGTACAATGAGGGTAGGTATGCACTATAAACACACTCACACCCCATGATGCTGGTTAGGCATATTCAGTCGGAAAAAGGAAGAGGAAGACATCACTGCGTATTCAATTGTTCATCAAATGGCTATTCTCTTGATGATCAGGTTTGTAATCTTCCTTCATATCCTCCTCCTTCTCTCTTGGGCCTCCACTTCCGCTATGGCCATGGCTCCCACCTCTTTTGCTGTAGCTCAGACACTTTTACTCCAGGGAGCCGCCATTAATTGCCACTCGCGCTTTCATTTCTACTACAGAAATGGCAACTTCTGCTCTAAGGGTGGCTGCTCCGGCCACCATGGTCGACGCCGTTGCCACTGAGTCAAAAATCAAACTGTTTCTTAATGCATTCTCTATTCCCATCCCGAATCTACCTATCGATACTCGTAAATATTTTATTTCATAATCATCCATAAATTATAAAAAGAATGTTATTTATTTGTGGAATCCAATCTAGTCTTAACGTTAGATATTGGAAAAGAATGCTTATTTATTAATAAAAATTAAAATTGGTGTAACTAAAAAGCATGCAGCTCAACATAAATTGAAATTTCTATCACGAATACAATAAATTTTTGTACAGTAGTTATTATGAGTAAATATTTAAAAACAATATTAATTTTGAAGCTTATCGTATATGAACTTCTAGTCTTCTAACCTGATTTTTTCCCTTAAAAAAAATCTACCAATTTATTATCAATATTCTTTTTATGTAAAGTTGATTATTACTAGTTTCTAGACAAGACTATTTGCCATCATAGTTCATTCATTTTAAGAGAAACACTTACATATTCGAAGTGTCACATTATTCCGCCATTTCCAATGAAAATATTCTAAGTATCCCCTATTGTGATTTTATACACCATAAATTTCTCATAATTATCTCTCTTTTTCCATAATAAATATCTATAATCAGTTATAGAAAAAGAAAAATAATTAAGAGAAATTTAAAAGATATGAGATCCATAATATAGGACATTTGAAACATTTTCATTAGGTAGAGTATGGATGACATGATACTTCTGAAGTGTTATAAGTTTTTCTCTCTCAATTATGGTTACCTTCTTAATGTCTGGATGTTCTCTTTCACTTCCCTTTTATATATCTCTTTCCTTCTCTTGTTTTACATCATTACCAGCTCCTTGCCGCAGCCATTCCCCAATCCAATTCGATTGTTAAATAATTTATTGATGATAAACATGCAGCTCCATTCCTCGTGATGAACGTTTCGGTATCTTAATCCGAGAGTTAACTTCAACAGTTGAGATTAGGTACCCAGATGAATTACCGTTGCGTTCAAACTCCACAAGAGCTTGGATTCTTATGGCCAGCAGAAGCATTTATAGCTGCACAGGAGATGTTATCTCAGGTTCTCTGGCTTCTGCTGTGTTGATATCATTCCTCTTCTGGCCTTATGAGACTCCAATGAATGAGTTCGTGTTCGTGTTATTCATCTGGGTTATATTGTTTGTTTTATATTAGAAGATCAACGAGGCATCAATTCCTGGAAATTAAAAGACAGTGACTCCCCAACTGTCCTTAAGTTCTCCACTCAATAAGCCTCATGGAATGAAAAACTTTACGTTACTATTGCTTATTTGCACGTATGTGCTTTTGTACCATTGCTAGCATGATATTGTTGAATTCCGTACTGTTGCAACCGTGCTTTTGGACTACTTTTGTAGATGGTCCAGATTTTTATTAAATTATATACACCAATGCAATTAATAAAATGAAATTTAAGGGATCAAAACCAAAATAAAAGATAAAATTAAGAGATTAAATATTGTATTAGCTCCACAGTTTTTTTTTACTTAAAAATTTAGATCATTTAACCTTTTTCTACTGTTACAACTCGAACGTGCTGTGCTTGTGTTGATGAAGCCAGCTCCTGCCAGTGAATATGTGTGGTGAGACAACTCCTTCGGGGATTTGTTCATCCAGTTCTGGAGTAATCGGGCTATGTTCTCGGTGCTTGATGCGCAAGGGGATGTTTGGATTGCGGGATTGGTATATAATATAACATCAGACTAAGATTATAAAAATAAAATACATATAACCAACGTATAGTAACCATTCCAACTCTCCGAAATAGCAGAAGTAATTTAATTTTTCTCTTTATAATTACTAAGCTCTGTTAACTAAAACAGTAATCGTTTTAATTGACACTACTATATTATTTATTCTTATGGTTATTTCATACTCTTCGTCTGCATATTTTTTTTTCAATTTAATTGCTTTCTTAAGTATTTTTAATAATTAAAATTAAGAAAGTTTATTTTAGAAGCACATACCCATAATAATCTCACGAAGTCCAATGAAGTGGTATAGAGAAATAATATTTGAAAAAATCTATTTCATATTATAGTGAAATTTGCATCATTAATTCTTTCCTTTAACATCCATTGACGAACTTTCAACCATATTCAGACATTGGAGCTTCAGGCTTTTTATTAATTATTATTCTATTTTGTAAGCAATTTTTGTCAAAATTAATGGTCAAACTTCAAAAGATTGGTTGAGAGAGAAGACGACATAATACGCTCAAAGTTCATGTGGAACGTCAAACAAAATTGCTTTGAAATGACAGTAATCACAATATATCTATTATTTAAAACGAAAAATCAATAACAAATAACACAATGGTTCAGATCTTTTTTATTTAACTTGCCACCCATCGAAATGCTATGTGGATAACCCTAATTACTGATTGTAAATGCAAAACTTTTATTGATTTTATTTCTAATTTTTTATAATCTAACCATACATATGAATAGATATTTTAAAGTATTGTATTTAACTTTTTTGATATTTAAAAAAAATAATTTGATCTTATATTAAAGATCGGATATAGTATAAGTCCAATGAGGAACACCGTATGCAACAATAATATTTCAAATAAATTCCATTTCATACTGTAATGGGATTTACGTCATTCTTTTCTTTGACATCCATTGACGAAGTTTGCACCATTTTCCAAAATTGCGGCTTTAGTTTGTGACTAATCATTATTGAATTTTGTAAACATTATAAGAGACTGGTTCTCGCAGAGAAGATGACAAATCTACGAATTAGTATTCTAAATTTTTAATCATTTGAATAAATTTAGCTAAGATTTATTTGTTTTTAGCTTAGCCTCAAATTGACAAGCTTTGCATGCGTGTGCGTGAGTGTGATGCGGGAGACCATTTTAGAGTTCTGCGATAAAAATATCAGCATGCGACAAGCTTTGCATGCGTGCGCGTATTTTATTTTTTAAATAAATGCAGATAAAAGATGATGTTTAGAAAAATATTATTTTAGGTAAGGGAAAATTTTATAAGCTAGATTTAAAAAATAGAAGAAGTTGAGTCTTAAAATATTAATAGAAAGAATATATAAGATAAATGAGTAAGAAAAGTAAATTAAAAACTTTCAACCCCACTTCTCTAATGTTTTTAAATCCAACCCAAAAGAATTTTTCACTCCCTTTCATTTCTCTCCCATCCCCTCGTACCAAAGAGTCCCTTAAAGACTTTTTTTTTGTAATTTAAAATGCACTGCATAAATAAATAACAAATCAGTTAGCATATATATAGTTTTATATAATGTATATAAAGAATGAAGCAAGATGAACTGAATTAAACTAAAACCCTACATCAAACAAGCAAGGAGAAGCTTCTGGAATTGTTATTGAATATAGAGACAGAGAGTGAGAGAGAGAGAGAGACTGGCATACTGATATTTCATTACACACAAAGATTTCCTGGATACCATCACTACAGAGCATAGTTTTTACTACTAAAATTCACGTCCTTTTTTTAAAAAAGGGAGTAAAAAATGAAGGCGGTGGCATTTTTGTAATTATAAGAAGTGATTAGGCGCCAAAAGGGCACCTTATCTTTGGATAGGGCGCCAAAAGGGCGCCCTTTGGCGCCCTCTCCCAAGGATAGGGTGCCAAAGGGGCGCCCTATTTTTACCTTCCGCCCTTTTTTCACACTTTCACTTTCACCTTCTCTCCCGCACGCGCTCTGCTCCCACTCCTCCAACCTAGCCGCTGAATGTCCGTCACTGGCGCTCGCACTCAGGTCGTCCGTCGCCAACGTCGAGCAGTCCGAAGCCATCCGTGAGCGCGACGCCGTCCCCGCACTGTCGAGTCCGCCCAACACTGTCAAGTCTCCCCCCTGCCCGTCCGAGCCCGTCGCACCTCATCGCATAGTCCTCCCGACGCCGTCCCCAACCACCACGCCTTGAGGTCCTTTCTTTTTCCCATTCTTTTTCTTTTTCATTCGTATGTCGGTATCGGCATTTTCTATTGCATGCATTGTTACTATTTAAATGTCTGTTTGTGTTTGCCTTGTTTTCCATATCGCCGATGAAAAGTTGGATTTTTCAGTTTGAGAGTGTAACATACAGTTATATAGCTTAATGTTGGAGTATAACTATTACATGCATTGTTTGCCTTGTTACTATTTCTGTGCTGTTTGACTTTGTTTTTTGGTGCATTTCCCTTGAATGAACTAATTTTAGAGTGAGGTCTTTTTTATGGTATTGTTGTAGTTTGATGCTCAACTTATTTTGTGAGATTTGCTTTAAAATAAGTTGAGCCACTTAGAAGCCCTTGCTCTTGTTTATTGTGAATGAACCAAAACAAACAAAAAGGTATAATTAATGTATAACTTTAGAAAAATATAAAGTTATTGAATATTAAATTGAAAAAATAAAATTATGAAATGTTTACAAATTTAAAATCACTACACAACTAATAAATACTATTAAAAATAAGATATAAATTAAATGCACTTTAAGTTTGCTTCTTTTTTTTTTGTTTTTCGACCGATTGCGCTTTAAGTTTGCTACACCTTTTTTTAATATAATTGGAATCTATTACTTAAAACAAAACATATGAAACTGCATTTTTATTCCATTGTTTTCTTGTTTCATATGAAACTCCCCATAACTTTATGATTTGTCTTTTTAAATTTGAATGTTGTTATAGGATTTAATAAATGGATCGTACTTGGATGAATGCGTTAAGAACTAGTGATGAATATGAGAATGGTGTGGAAGAGTTTATTGAATTTGCTAAAAGAAATGCGACTAGCAAAAATGAGACCTTGCACAGTATTTGCGTCGACTTTTCTAGAGGTGCTTTGTATAGATTTTTATGTCCTGCGAATACAACATGCTCTCTGTGCCACATGCTTCAGCCAACAGACTTTTTGGCTGAAGCTAACAAAGACCAATTGCTCTCTGTGCCACATGCTTCAGCCAACAGGTTTCTTAGCTGAAGCCAACGTCCGTATAGCTGCAATAAACCACATGTGAAACTAACTGAACAGTGGGCGCAACTAAATCCAACAAAATCAGTTAGGATTGAACTGAAAAATGAACAGGAAAGCAACAGTAGTTGGAAGCCAATGAAGCATCCTTTTATCCAAAGCATCCCTTTATCCAAGAGGAATTTTTTTTATCCGAGGATTCATTGCTTTATCCAAGGGGTATCATCCTTTTATCCAAGAATTATTCATCTCCTGGAACACGAAAAAAAAAGCTGCAGAGATTTATGAAAACACCACCTCTTTCATCTTCATTCATTCCCTCCCTAATCATGCCATATTTTTCCTTTCAGCAGAAGCATCACCTTTTTCATCATCCATCATTCCATTTTTTTCTTCAGTTCGTCTCTTCCCTTCCATCTACCTCCCACGAGCTCCACCTTCCAGATCTAGTCTCTCTTCCATTTTCCAGGTCTCCATCTCTCCTTGATCCTCGCGATAGTCACTACCCAGATTTTACTTCTGATCTTCACCATCGCTGATCCCTATCTGTCCAGCACTTGATTTCTCACAAGATCCACCTAGTTCACGCCTCAAACCATCACTTTATTCTCCTTGACATCGTCTCAGTCTCTTCCTTCCACACCTGGACATACGACGCTGTCACTGTTCATCCAAACAACCACGACTTCATTCCTCATTCATTGCATTTGGTTTCATTCTCCCGACCACGCATAAGTCAGTTCCCTTTACTCATCCATTCTCATTACCTCTTGTCCACGATTTCATTATCAGCCTCTCAAACCACGGAACTGTAGACGTGAATCTATTTTTCTTCTTCTGACCAGCACAATTCTAGTAGAGCTCATGCCTTCATCAACACTGTCCATCATGGTGACGCATGGAGCTCATACCGTCGCTGAAGCTACTGTTAAGGAAGCCGCCATGTCCAGCTAATCACCTTGTTTTCCTGGGAGTTATGATGGATCCAGAGCTTGATTCATAGGGAGTTCTTCATTCTTACTGAGTTGCCTCTATTAATCCTCATTTTTAATTCATTAATAGACGCTGTAATGAATGGATCTACGTAGGATTCAGACTTGTTAGCTTAATGACAGTTCATGCAGCTGATTTGATTCATATAATCGGATGATAAACTTCTTGATTTATCGTAGTTATTAATTGAGACTTTGTTTGATTAGTAATGAATGACTTGTGAATGATGTCGATTGATGTTATTCTTGGAAGTGGCCGCGTAATATCCATTCCATTTCTCTCCTGAATCTGTGTGGGCTTTGTTACTGTTAAGAGATACCAGTGAGCTAATGCTATGGAAGAGGAAATGAAGGGGAAATCATAAACTCCCAGGAAGCTGTTTACATATGAATTCACTTTCCTATTTTAGTTTTATTGCCTTTCAAATTAGGTAACAAGAAAAACCACATAAATAATAGTTAGGATA
>JANTPZ010108758.1:0-18543 GCA_025593235.1 Vachellia pachyceras | reverse complement strand
TTTTTGCTCTTTTAGTTAGTTTCCAACTAGATTCCTTTTCTTGTGTTGCATTACTGTTCAGCACCTGGACATATTAAACAAATTATGCATTTACATTTCATGCAATTAAATGTCTTAGAAATTAAAGGGAAAGGATAATTCGAAAAATGATAAAAGAATATGCAAATTAACAACAAATCCCTTTAGCCCTTATTTAACATAATTGGCCTCTAATTATTATATTTTTGCTCAAATAATCTCTCTAGAGGTTCCTATTGAGTGCAATTAAACCTATAAAATAGTGATATATCACTATTACATCTAGATCCTTGTATATAACAATGTAAACATGAAGTTCAAAAAATAATGTATGTACAAAATATTGCAAATCCACTGCCAGATGTATTTACTAAGCTCAAGAGGATTACCAAATCTCACATTCCAATTAAAAATGCTCCCATTAGGATTGATGTCCCAGCAGGACAACCAATAAATGCAAATGAATCTAGGTCACCCCTGAAGCGTGGTGTAACACCCCAATTTTTAACGGAAATACTTAACGAAGTTTTTGCCATGTGTAAATAAAAAGGATTTCAAACATCAATTCATTAAAACATATCCTCAATCCAGCCTAAATACACATTTATAATATCAGTTCAAATCCTCCCAAAATATCAGAGTAAATAAAAATAAAATGCAGAAGTCTCAGAGTCATGACAAATTTAAAATGATAGCATGTGCCTAAGGGCACAAGAGAGCCAACAAGGCTCATTCCATAGGTGCCTTCCCTTGCTGCCTAATAGAACAATCACTTGAAAAATGTTAATATAACGGGGTGAGATGATTCCACGCCCCAGTAACTCTAAAAGTTTCTACCACACATAAACAAACGTCATACAATTAAAAAGGAAGAACTGATTTATGAAATACATTTGTGTATATATATAAAGTAAACATAATATAAATAATTTCATATTTTCTTTTATAATTATGCAACTCATAATCATCATCACAAATAATGCATAATAATGTAATATGCAACCACCCTTATATCACCGCACATCCTTATTCCGCTGACCGGAGCCATAGGCTAACACATAGTCCAATAGAAACTTATCCATGCAACTGGATTGTCTCCAGCTCACCAATTTCTTAAGATATACTCGGCCAAAGGTGTAGAGCTCAAGTCTAGACTATGGCTCCACTCCTTAAAAGAAAACCAAGGAGGTGTCACATATCCCACAATTCCAATGCAATCCTGGCCAAAGGAAAGACACGGGTAAAGGGGCCCTACAATTGCCATCCACTGTGCACTGAGTGATGGCTTATCACGTGATAAAAATCGTTATACATATTTCTCCTCCATACTCCAACCCAATCACATTACAATCGACATGACAGTTATAAAAATTTTCATGCCAAATTATATTGAAAACTTTAGATAGTTGCATTTATATAATTCAGTCCAAAAATTCATAAAACATAATTCAATCACAATTTAATCATATGCGGTTCACAAGTATATAGAAGAATATTCAGAGTTACCTGCTACTCCCCAGCTTACAAGCAAGCACACAAAGGTCACTTCAAGGTTCTCAATAAGAATCTACAACAATAACACAATAATTTCTATCAATGTACTAATCAACCTATTCAAAAGTCACTTCAAAGATAATTTAACCTTTAAGACTACCCTCTTACACCACCTATTAGGCAAGGGTATCAGTTACCTTACTTATTCATATGAGACAAAACATTTTTTTACATAAGGCAATCTCCTGTATGATTCTTTTCAGTTTGCTTGAGGGGGAAAAATAATATAACAATATAAATGGTAGTTGAAATAACAATATTTTTATTATTATTATTATTATTATTATTATTATTATTATTATAAATTTTCGATTTAGATAATCTCAATGTAATATATTGTTGTGTATATATAAATTACTATTATTTTTTTAAAAAAACAACACATATAATAACGATATACATTATATATATTTATATATACATTATTTTACATATAATAATATATATTATATATTATTATACATTCCCACACATATGACTAGGTCTTCTGTTATTTTTTTTTTACCCAATTAAACATCCTCACAACTCACCCATTTGAACATATAATGTTTTACATACATATATTTTTTTTTTGTTTTTTTAAAACTCACACCTCACTAACACTAGGTACTTTCTTTCCTTTTTTTAAAAAAAAAAAGAAAGTGCACATGACAAACACATATATACTCACAACCAAACATTCAAACGCATACAATTTTATACATATAAGTACATATATATTTTTTCCTTCATCTGATGGGACAGGATGCTCACAAGTGATTTTTTTTCTTTTTAAAATGGTGTTGGCAGAAGGACAATCACCCCTACACCCATATACACACATATATATACTATACTTATTTTATTTTATTCTTTGACAAACCAATAGATGAAAGTAAGGATTTGAAATGTACACAGTCACCTTTCTTGTGTATGCATGAGACAGAGAAGACAAGACGTGTTTTTATTTTAATTCTTTTTAATGGAGGGCAAAATGAGTAAACATAGCAGTGATGAAACGGAAAAAGGAAAAAAACAAAAGAAAAAAAAATGACAAGACATCTCAGTGGAAGGAAAGTGTGAACTCGTGGAAAGAAAAAGGGAATAAGGTTAGTAAGGTCTAGTATGATACCTGGAGAAGGGAAAAAATGAGGGAGCAAGAAGGAGCACCAGAACACTGTAGGTGGTAGGATAGCGCGGGCTACTGTAGCGGTAGGTTATTGTAGCTTTGTGTTTTTAGGGTTAGGGTGAGGGTTAGGTGGTTTATATAGAGGTATGGTTATGGTTTTTTTTAAACAAAGTAATATTATATATATTTTTTAAAAAATGAAAATAATATTTTTAATAAAAATGTTTACTCAGACAATTTTTTACTTATTTTAATAATAAAATAAATTTACACATATATAATTAATTATCATTATTTATTATATTTATTCTTTTATAAATAATCATAATTTTATTCTTCGTTTAAATTTTAATTTGTTTTATCTAACTAATTTAAGATCTAACAACAACTAATTATACATCCAAAAATAAGGATGTTACATGTGGTATACCAGTCGGGTCCAAAAATAAAAATCCTCAAATGAAAAAAGGAGCAAAGAATCAAGATGATCATCAAGTTCAGGAAGTTGTCCTTGTAGAAGAAACTCAAGACATGACTAACCAAAAGAGCCCAGAAGAGGTTCAGGTACCTGAAAATGATAAAAAGATCTCAACAAGTTATGTCACTCTATGAAAAGGGTGGAACTGAGAAAAAATAATTGCCGACAACATATTTACATACAATGTTGCCATTGAAATAATCAATAATGAGGATCTTGAACCTAGATCAATTGAAGGATGTAGACATAGAGATGACTGGCCAAAATGGAAAAACGCAATTCAAGCAAAATTGAATTCTCTATCAAAACATAAAGTGTTTGGACCTGTAGTCTAAATACCAAATGGTGTGAAACCCGTTGGATATAGATGTTTATTTGTACGAAGACATGTGAGATATATAGGGCTTGTTTGTGACAACATTTAGAACAACCAAATGCACATTAAACAATATTTTTCCACAAAACAAGATAATCTCGTCCACATATTTACCTCGGTTTACTTAAAAGTACTTCTCACCGTGTTTCCAAACGGGCCTATAAAGCATGACATGTAGTACAAGGCTTTTCACAAAGATCTAGCATTGATTTTGAAGAGACATAATCTCTTGTGGTGGATACTATCACTTTAAAATATCTAATTAGTCTAGGAGTGAACCTGAGTGAACCTGAAACTTGATATACGCCTAATGGATGTTGTTACAACATATTTATATGGTTCTTTTGATGCTGAAATTTATATGAAAATCCCTAAAGAATTTAAGTTATTAGAAGCTTGTAAGAATTCTAGAGAAGATTATGCAATTCGTTTGCATAAATCTATATGGATTGAAGCAATCTGGAAGAATATGGTATAATCGTCTTAGCGAATATTTATTGATGGAAGGTTATAAAAATGATTCAACTTACCCATGTGTTTTATAAAAAGAAATGGATCATAATTTGTTATAATCGTCTTATATGTAGATGATTTGAATATAATAAGAACTATTGAAGAGCTCCAAAATGTGGTTGATTGTTTAAAGAGGAAATTTGAAATGAAGGATTTTGGAAGGATAAAGTTTTGTCTCGGCTTACAAATTACGCATTTGACTAATGAAATTTTTCTTTATCAATAAACTTATATTGAAAAATTTTAAAGCAATTTTATATGATCCATTAACTACTCTGATGATAGTAAGATCGCTTGATAAGAAGAAAGATCCTTTTTGTACTCAAGAGAAAGGGAAGAACTTCTTGGTCCAGAAGTAACATATCTTAGTGCTATATGTGTACTAATGTATCTTGCAAATTCAACAAGGCATGATATTGTCTTTGTTGTAAATTTATTAGCAAGATTTAGTTTGTGTCCAACAATAAGGCATTGGAATGGAGTTGAACGTATATTTTGATATCTTCAAGGATATTTGACATGTGATTATTTTATTCCAATGAATTTGTATTGAAATTGATTGCTTATGCAGATGCAGGTTTTTATTAGATTCACATAAAGGTAAATCTCAAACATGTTATTTATTTACTTGTAGGGGTGCAACTATATCCTAGTGTTCATCAATATCGGTCACATAATCAAATCATGTGGAAATAAAAGAAGTTCACGAGGCAAGTAGAGAGTGTGTTTGGCTAAGATCAATGACTCAATATATCCAAACAATGTGTGGATTGTTTTTAGGCCAAAAGATTCCAACAATCTTATATAAAGATAATACAATATATATAACTCACGTGAAAGGAGGGTATATCAAAGCGGATAGAACAAAACATATATCTCCAAAATTCTTTTTTACTTATGATCTCATGAAGAGTGGTGATCCGGCCACGTTTGAAAGTATAAAATTATCTTTGTTAAAGGCCTTGGAAATGAATCAAAATACTTGTGATTTATAAGGATTGCACTATATGGTGCAACCCCAGGGTCGTTCTCTACAGAGCCTTAGGCGCAATTAGTTCAACTGGCTTATGGATTGAATTCACTGTAATGAAAGAGGTTGTTTGCTTCTAAGACTTGAATCATAAACGAAATGCTCAAACAAAACTTCTTTTTGGAATTTTTAGATAATAGAGTGTAGAAAACTAAGTTATGAAATGTAAAAGTTTTTTATGATGAATTCCCCTTGGAAATAGTTTGGGCATAATAGTTCGTAAATGATAAGGGTGAGTGGTAGTTTTGCACTAAATTTCGTAATTAAAACCCCAACAACTCCCTGGGTTAGAAATTCCAAGCAATAAACTTCACTCCATGAAACTCTTTAAAAACACTTAGTGTGTCTAATGAAATTGCTCAGTGAAAAATCCAATTCAAAACATTATCATCTCAAATACCAAGCACAACTAGGAAGATAAGAGAGATTAACAAAGATTGCATTGAATAGGTAGTAATGAGACTTCACACTACCAAGTCAAACACAGAACAAATCATTACACAAATTAATCCAAGTTTGGTACGACCATAACTAAGTATTTAAGTACAAATTACTAGTCCTAACTCAGCAACTAAGTAATCTATAACAAAAATACAGATTGAAATTAATACTCCTTTTGTTAAGCCCTTAAACTCAAGCCTTCTCCATCTGCAAGAGGGATGAAGGGGTCAAGCAAGCACCATTGTCTGGAAAGATAAAGTGAAGGTGGTGGCTAGGGTTTTTGAATGAGATGAAGATCCTTGGCTGTTCTCTTTTACTCCCTCCTTTGCAAATGCCACGAAACTTACCCTAAGTAGGATCTTTCAACCGTGTTGGGTCAGAATTGCGAATTGGATCGGTTTTCTTGCCATTTTGGGTTTGAACTAGGTTACTGATGCGTGATATTCACCGCTACGAAATTGAGGTTTTGCCGCTGTGAACCTCTCCCAAGAGGACTTGCTCGTCTGCTTGAGCTTAGCCGCAGCAAAATCTTCCAGAGCTGCTTCCTTTCAGTTTTTGCCAGAGTTCCTGAAATGAAATAGCAATGATTTAGTGCTTGTTTGGGAACTCCGTTGGGAAAATGGATTTTGCAGATTTTGAGGCATTTTGGGAATTTCGAGATGGTTTTATGGATTTCAAGATGGTTTTTATGAATTTCGAGATGGTTTTTACAGATTTCGAGATGGTTTTGTCTCCGCTTACGTGCACCGTTTGGGAAAATGGCTTCCCAAACAGGCATTAAAGTATTGATTGCCCATAATTAGAAATAAGTGCAAATATATCATAATTCATGGTGATTGTACCTGAAATCAGCTAATTAAGATCCACAACTTTTGTGTCCAAATTAAGCACAAGTAAGGTCATGATGGGCCAAAAATGCATTAAATACTTTGAAAATCTTAGCAAAACTAATAAAGAAATATAGCTCAATCAAGTGGTGATATAGATATTTAGCAAATTCGCTCATGTGATAATTTTACAGACCTTTTTACAAAGACATTGCCAATTAGAACATTTGAGAAGTTGGTATATGGTATTGGAATTGCAAAGCCCCAAGACATAAAGTGATGTTGTCATCAAGGGGAGACAATATTGTGTACTTTTTTTCACTGGGTTTTGTTTCAATAGATTTTTTCTAGTAAGGTTTTTAATGAGACACAACATTTGTTTGAGAACATCCAAGGGTGGTGTTATAAAATATGATGTGTGGTGTGGATGTTCTTATGACTTATGTGATTCCACCTCATGGCATTATGTTCTTTAACCTCCCAAATTAAAGGGTATTAAGTATGTGTTCGCTGTAACCCTCATTTATATCATTAAGTTACTTAATATCCTTGTAACTTCTTAGGTTTGTGATCAATACCTTGAGCCCTATAAATAGAGACAATGTACTAAGCATTTGTTTATAAAAGTAAATAATAAGATACATATACTCTTAATTTCTTCTACTATCCTCTTCTTCTACTCTCAAGCTCTTTCTTTTTATAAAAAAATTCACAATCTACAAATATACATCACCTATATATATCCACCCAACCGCATTCATATGATCGTTACTCAAACACAAATATGAACTATACACGTACTGTCATTCACCTCAGTGTTATGAGTCAACACAATTCAGAATTTCAACTGTTGATGAGTGTGTGTCTATATGTGTGTGTGTACATTCCGTCAAGACGGTGCCTACCATCACAAGAGTGTGGATTAACGGAAAAAGAAGCTGCTTATAAATATTTGAGTTTACCATCTTAAACTGCATAAATTTCTTAGTTTTAAAAAAAAGGTTTAGGAGAGTTTGCTACCCATAGTTCAATAGGGTTAGGACATGCCTTCAAACTCAGAGTGTTTACACATATATCTAAAGGTCACCCGCTAACGAAGTCATATCAGTATGAGATTTAAACATATTTGAGCCAATTCTTTACCAATTGAATCAAATTTTATTGGCACTAATTGCATAATTTATTGAAGGTGTCACTTCACTTTCAAATAATCACAAAATCTAATGTTTGCTTTTTTCAAAAAATGAATATTGATATTAATAGATGGTTATAGCATTGATGTAGAGCTAAATGCTTTGGAAAAAAAAAGAGCTAAATGATTTATTAAATTTTAAAATTTGCAACACTATTACTTCATACAAGCATTGCTTTTTATAGTATATATAATAATACTTTCCCACGGTGAATAAGTGAATATTATGATTTTTTTACGCAAGTGAATATTATGATTCGAATGTCAAAGAATTAGAATGTGCTGCACTTTATTATATTGGTCCATCCTCAATATGTTAACTATCATAAACCAAATATGGTTAACATAATTAATTAATTGAAAATTATTAGTTTAATCTTGAATTTAAATTCAAATTAAATGTTTAAGAAAGATTAGTTATTTTTATTTATAAAAAGAAAACATAATTAGACGATAGTTTTCTCATTCTAAAAAAACTCTCTTCTTCAAACTACTACTTCCTTTTTCATAGAAATTCTTGGTTAGAAAAACACACGCACACACTCTCTCTCTCTCTGTTGTTGTGAACCAAACTTAAATCAATTTGCTTATAGTCATCAGGTCAAGTTCATAGGTAAATTTGCAAATGCACATATGCATCTTAATTACTAACAATAGCAAAATAATTAGTGTTCATATGAAACTTTAGAAATCATAATTTACCTTTTGAAAGCAGAAACAAATATTTACAAGTATTCATAGGTGAAATTGCAAGTGTAATACACATTTTAACAACTAAAAATACAAAATAATAAGTGTGAAGTTATGATCGAGACATTGAACACTCATAATAGATATAATCAACTTCACTTAGTATCCTCTCACTCTAAACAATCATGTTGAGGCATTGATGAGCAATAAATATATACATCTGTCCATGGGAGATTCTAATATTGATATGTCATATTGTGGTAGATTAATCCCTTCCATTAAACTTAATCATTTGGTTTCTTTTTTTATCTACTAAGCACATGTATTCATCTACTGGAGGAAATATATTTGAGGCATTATCCGGCACAAAATATGGATACCTTTACCAATGAGAATACAAATATTTTTTTACTATATTACGATAGATTAACTCATTCCACTAAATTCAAACTATGTTGGTTTGTTACATTTCTTTTGTTAAAATGGCTTTCCCAACAATTGGACTGTTGGAAACGGCCCTTGAAGTAATGTGAGGCCCAATTCGACGTGTACGAACACATATTTTGTGTAGAATACAAAATATAAGGAAATAAATAAAAAAATTTTGGCATCGTGAATCAAAATAAATAACATTGGACTCGAAAGTTTGTCTAATTTCTTTCAATCAAGTATTCTATAAAAAATTTCATGTGTGATTTTCTCTTCTAATAAAATTTTCCATTTGTTAGCCAAAACAATAATTTAATGTTAAAGTTAGAATATACTTAAAAAATGTTTTAAAGGATATGTGGGTCCCGAGTGGATTGTGGGGGACCTTCCAAATATCGCCAATGAAAGTCTTTATTTTTTGAGCCAAAGCCAATGAAAGTTTTTATTAGTGAATGTGGAATTCACTTCCATTACCATTTAATAGGAATGAAATTCTTCCTTTTTCGGCTCTTTCGATTTGTTTCTCAGTAGTCTCTCCAATCCTTAATATACAAAATAGTTTGAGAGGGTTGTATTTAGTTTTAGATATAATATTTTAATCTATTTTATCTCTTAAATTTATAATATAGATTAACATATTATTTGGTCATTCAAGTTTGTCTGTTGCTTACTTTTGGTCCCTCAAAAGTCTAAATGGTCCATATTTCTATCACATTATAGGGATCAATAGTTTGAATAAAAATGAAATTTGATGGACCAAAACCAAAATAAAAACAAATTTGAAGGATTAAAGATTTTATTAACACCTATAATTTTATCAAAAATAGAATAAATGTGCATTTTTACCTCAGAAGTATTCGTTGTGGACTACTGAATATCTAGAATTTTTTTGGAGCATATTTTTCCTAGAAGTTGACAAAATATATCATTTAGGAAAATGTATTGTCCCATGCATATCCACATCAGTATCCATGCCATTTGCCCCTAAAATGTATTGTTGTTGGTGTAGAAAAATGAAAAAAATGGCTTCTTTGGTTTAGGTCAGAACTCAGAAGCATTAAAGTTGGAAGACAGAAGAGTGGCGACAACATTAATCTCCAGAAATAATCACATCAACACAATGTGACACATTTAAACCAAATCAGTGTTATGACTAAAGATAAGCCATGGGAAACTCCACATCTTCTTTGATGACGGCGATGAGGAAATTTAGGATGAGATTGATATTGTTGAGACGTCGTGGTGGAAAGCTGCAGTATGATCGCTCGACTCAGATTTGTTATTGCAGTATTGCTTCTTTTCTTTGCACTTCAAGGACTAGACTAAACTTTGAGGATGAGATTCTATGGTTGTCAAAATTATCAAAAGTTCGGTATGGCTTTTTCTTATTTCCACTAATGAAAGTGATTAATTGCTCATATTTTTTAGGTTTGATAAGAATGAGGCTAATGAATGCAGGGAGGAGGATATGGGTTTTTCCAACATCATAATGATGAAATGGGTGAGAGGTTCATGAGGTGATTAATGAGTTGCTTGGACATGTTGATAGCTTGTATGATGAGAATGTGAGGGTTAGGAGAGGAGATGAGGAAGAAGAATTACATGGTGATGTTGTAGCTGAGTTAGTTTCTCATGATTGCAAAGGTGAAGAGGTCCGAAGGCAGATTGAGGATTGCAGTCTATGAATTGGTCCTCACATGGGGTTTTTATGTGTTTGTTTTCTTGTGTTGTAAATGATTATTAAGGTTGGATAGTGGTGGGTAGAGCGTAACTTTTATTTAGAGTAAAGGTCATATGTATATGTATGGTAGCTTCAGTCAATTTGTCAAGTGATGCGTTTTTGTCAAAGTAGGACAAGCAATTCAGATGCTTTTTGTAATTGAAATGTTAGTTAATGAGATGGATTTTTGTAATGATTTCAATTATTTATATCAGTGATTTTACTTACTATACTGACTCTAATTGTAATAAGTAACATATGAGTTTTGTTTTCCAATATACTGTAATCGGTAACATATAAATATAATCATGTCACATTGAAATTTAATTGTTAAGCTGATTGTAATTAAGCACTAATAGAGGAGGATGAATAGATCAAATGCAAAATCTGAAACACCATTAAATTGAAATGATGTTACTTAGTAAATTAACATTGAAGCCGTGAGGAAGTTTAAAACAGAATACATTATATGGTCATCACTTGAAATGTATACTAACCCCCTAAATTGTCTTTAGTGTTATACAATAATATTCATAAAAAATCTTTAACGACTATCTATACAAAACTCCCCCAATTAGCCATTAACTCAAAAGACATAAACATATACAAAAGACAAATCCCCTATCTCTACCCCTTCCTTGTATTGTGGTGAACTTTTTTCTGGTAGTTGATGCAATCGTGTTGTCTCACTATGCCAAAAGGCATGATGTCCTTGCTGGTTGTCCTCTCCAAATTAGACCAGAAGGAGTGTATAGCATATAGTTGTTGAACCAGTAGATCTATAATCATGGTATTGGACTATATGAGACGTACACATTATGGGTGGAACTACTAGACATGCTACTTGTCCTAATTTGCTTCTCATTTGATATAGGGAATCGAATCTCAACATCAGCATGTTGGTGTATGTAATGCTCAGCTGAATCCTCATCAAGAACAACTTGTGAAGTTATTCCAGGCTTGAAAATGTAGAAGTAAATTTATTACATTGTATATATTGAGGCCAGTTTCCAAATCAATATGGATTCCCATCCCATTCTCAATGCAACTTCTACAAAAGCCTCTTTCACCACGTGGCCTTGAAGTTGCTTGAGATTGTTGTGACGTAATTTAGGATGATGTATCACAACTCCTTGGTGTTTTAGTTGTTGGCCTTGTGGTGCTTGTTTATGGTCGATGGAAGAAGTAAAAATTAGTTTCAAATTAGTTCATTACTCCCTAATGCAAAAAGAAAAAATTATACTAATGAAAAAATTAGTTTCACTTATGAAAACCTTACATGTTTGCATATTGCTCGGTTGTGTTCCCTTGATAACATATATTGCATTTTGAAATGAACCCTCTTTATGACAACTTTTCAAGTGGTGGTAGAGGTGACTCAAATGATATATCACCACTTTGTTGTGTTATTTGTTGCTTAACATTGTCAATTTTTTCTCCTTTTAGTGTCTTTAATTTGTATCTCTTGGGTATGTTACACAATAGCCGTGGTTCATTGGCTAGAACCTCTCAATACCCCAAAAAGTTTTGCCTCTAATATGTTGATAATTTATTCTATAGCAAAATATATATGTATCTTTATCAAATAATCTAGATATTTGTCTCATTGGATCTATTTTGGCATGATATAATGCACAAATTGCATGTTGACAATGTATGCTGGTCAAGTCTCAAGTCCTACAAGTGCATTGCTTTCTATTAATGACTATTGTATGCCTATCATCACTTTCAATTATCTCATACAATCATACCCATCATTTTGGTGGATATAAAATAGCTTATTTCTATTAATGAATACTGTATTAAAACTCTCATTTAAGTTGTTATTAATAACTTGAGACAAATATCTAGAACTAAAACAGGCTCTCCCAATATTTTGGTTGATATGAAATAGCTGCTTAAGTTACTTCTCTATTTAGTGCTCCTAATGCATTTAGATTATCTTTAAATTGTTTTCAAAAGTACTCCATGTACATGAGACGAACTTCTTCTTCAACTCATTTCCCCTCCACCATTTGCTCCAATTAGCATATATGTGCTTAGCAAATAGTCTATGATTAGCCTTTGGTAACATCTTTGAGACTGCCGCATGCAAAACTGTACATATATGAATTACAATCAATGCATTATTCTTTAACAATTAGCCATAAACCAAAAATTTCTTGAACTTCATAAAAAAATAAACCTTATACATGTCTGACATAATAGTCACAAATTGTCCATTTTCTAGGTCTAAAGATTTCTTTAGCCATTAAAAAAAGCCACCTCCAATTGAGGGTGCTTTCCTTATATGTAGTCGCTATAGCTATATTTTCTTTTTGTGGCAGTAAAAAACATAATTTTTTGGAGAGAGATAAAATTTCACCAATCAAGTCATAAGTATCTAACATATTCATACCTAGCAATTTTCTGCAAAGTGGTGATGAAAGGTATAACTTGTACAAATCTTTCCATTTTCCAATTTGATCTAATCTATTCGGTCATAGAGATACTCACTTGATTGCAAATCAATCTGTATCAAGCCCTATAGTTGTTGGCAAGATGCCTCTAATGTTTTCTTTTAGAAAGGTCCCATCTACCCTAATGATGTATTTACACCCTTCCTTTCACTCGATCTGCGTTACAAAAATAGTAAAAAAAAAATACAAAGAACATGAAAACTAATTAATAAAAACTAGAAACACACATGGCTATATAAGGTTTGTAGGTGAGAGACTATTAATAAAATGAGATATGCTTTAACACATAGCAAAAACATACATGCTTCAACATAAAAGAGCCATTACATTTCTCTACTAAAGTAAAATAACAAAGCACCATTAAAAGCTAATAAACTTGTTACTTTCAAAGCATGAAAGCATATATACATTCTGATGAAAACCCTTTTACCATTTTCAAGAGTCTATTTCCTTTGTTCAATAGACACATTTGATCTTTGATTATACATCTTTAGATCATTGCAATGTGCTTCTAAATTATTGAACCCAATGTAACTCCCTTCCATCTCTTCCATAATTAGCCTTTTTGCACTTGTATTTTCTCACATTCAGTTTCAAGTCAAGTTCCATATCTTTCTTCATGTCTGCAACTTTATATTTTGGTCTCTCTTAAACCTTGCTCATGAAATAGCTTGAACCACCTCCCTGTTGCCCTAGGGTTCTTAAAAACCCAACTCTAACTTTGCTTTAATAACAATGTCTTCACTACTAGCCTAGCTTTGACCAATATTTGGATGCATATAAGACAAATGGGTGTCCTTTTTGACATTTGTCCTTCACTCTTAATGGCCCGCTTTTAATTAGCCTCAACTTCACTCTTACAAGTATGGCATATTCATCTATTGCACCAACAAGCTATTTCTTATTTGCATATGTCCCACACAACATGCAAAAGGCTTTGACCCTTTAAGATCTTCTTGGACTTTCATGTCTATTGGAGGCCCATTATTATCAATTATGGCAAATTCATTATCTTCACGCTCACTGCAATCATCACTACCATCCTCTTCACTATTTAGAATCTCACTATTGTCACCTACACACACTTTTAGATACTTCTTCCACACCTTCACTAAATCCATCATTATCTCCATGATCATGACCTATTTCACTAATTTCCACATCTATAGGCTTCTCACCAAATTCATCATCAATCAAATTCCTTAAAGTACCAAACTTAACTCTTAAGCTCTTTATAAAGTTGATGTCATCATTACTACCCTCTGTATCAACTTCGAGACCACACTCAGGGATCACCTTCCCCACCAGACTTCATTACATCTTAATCTTAAATTAATCAATCATAATAAACAAAAATAATAACATTTGACAATATATAAATGGATAAGTGTAGTATTATTTCTAAAAGGGAGTAACAATGATACCATGACACCTGTCTGTACACAAGGAATTTTCTAGAGAAACAAAATTTATATTATATAAGTATTATGAATAATATTTATGCTTAACGTATGTGATGTCTAAGTCGTCATTCAAATTGATAGCTAAGTCCTACATGGCGACACATGTAAGATCCAACATGGCAGCCACGTCTTATATAGTGTCAGCTCACTTTCTAACCCCATATCTATAAATTAAGGGCATACTCATTAGTAGGAAAAGGTAATCTAGACCGTCCTTTTATGATTGGCCATTGAGGATGTGATTTAAAAATTGTGACTCGTGATATTTTTATAAATATTAGTGGGTTTTTTAAACCAATTGCTCATTAGTTCAATCTAAAAGATAAATTTAGATCGGGTATTCATAAAGCTATTGTACAAGTATTAAAATATCATTAAAAATATAATATTTGAAGGCTTCTAGATTGAGTTTTGGTATTATTCGATCTAGAAAAGCTTTCACAAACATCAAAACATTCGTACACCATTATTTTGTCATCTTCCTTTTCTTCGAGCTTGCATTCCTTGCTTCTTCATCTACTCCCCTTGATTCAAATCTTTCCTTTTCTTAGCACACCCTTATTCCCTAGACTCTCAGTCTTAGGTCAAACCCTAAAATTCTCAGTCTTTATGTCAGCCCCTAGACTCTCAGTCTTAGGTCGAACCCTAAAATTCTTCTCATCATTGCCATCCTCCTTCTTGTCAATTTTGGTACTTTGTGGTACTCATGTTTTCCAAATCCCTTTTCCTAGCTTCGTGGTGCTTCATCATCTTTGGTTCCTTGTTCTCATCTTCTGGGTTCTACGTACTTTTTTAAGTTTTGTTATTGGTTTCTTGAAGTCGATTGTTAAATATATTTGTGTTGGTTTTGTTGAGTATCCTTTTCTGTTTTAATCTTCAATCCACTTTCATTTTTTGTTTCATTTCAAAAGGATGTTCTAGTGGGTTTGTTGTAAGAGAATATATGAAGGAACCTTAGATTGCAAATTGTATTTTGATGCATTTTAATAATGATAAAAAGATTTTAGGGCAAGAGAAAGTAAAACTATAATTCTTGGACTTTAGGAACTTAAGATGAAAAATAAAGGGTAGGGAGTTTTAGATAGTTAAAATTTTTCCTTGAGCCTTGAGATGATTAGAGGCATGTTTATATGTGTGTTTAGGGTCATATCATACAAAGAGAATATTTGGAGCAAGTGATGAAGGAAACTTGTTTAAGAACTAAGAAAGGCCAAGGTATGTAGCAGCTTTCATCCATTGTTGCATTTTAATTATGTATATTCATAATTATTTGATCATTAAATGCTAGGATTTATGTGCTAGACTTGCTAGGGTTCATTTGCTGAAATTTATATGCATATTGTAATATAGCCATGTTTACCATTCTTGTATGTAAGTGCAAGTTAGAAAAGCATAAAAACTAAATCCTTTATGATTTTAGTGTTGTGTTGCCTATGTAAATCATACAAACAATTAAATGCTCGACTATTATGTTTTTCAAGTTTGATATTTCCATAATAAGAGTAGTTTATAGTAGGTGGCATAGTTTGACTTTAAGGTTGATATTTCCATAATAAGACTAATTTATGAGGGGTTTTGCAAGAGTTATATAGTGGCATGGTACAGAAGTGGAAATGTTGAGTGCATCTCAATAAGGGAAGAGGCCTTTGATGATGATATGGATATGAATGATTGGGTAGAAGACATTATCTGTAATGTTGGAGAAGAAGCCTTTAAGTGATCACATTTGTATGGTAATATGTGCGGTGATATACCAACGATTGAATGTAGTGTTGAAATTAGTAAACTTGAAAGCAAGACATGGGTGGAGCAACAAGAGTTTTATATAATTGCTTAAAGTGTTAAAAGACATTCTTCTAGATGAAAATGTGCTGCTAGATCACTACAATGAAGCCAATAAAATATTTTGTCCACTAGAATAAAGTATAAAAAGATACCTAAATACTGAAATGATTTTTATTGACAGAAAAGAGTTTGATGGGGAGTATAATTGTCTTATATGTGAGAATTTAAGGTATAAATCAAATATACCTCTCACAAAAATGGCATGAATCTATTGATTGTTTCACGAGTCTGATAATGTGCTAGTGAACCTCAAGTTTGGATTTTGTATAGATAGCATGAATCCTTACAGTTCATAGATTGTTCTCCTGGTGATTTATGATCTATCTCATTTATTTTGCATAAAACACAAGTACATAGTGTTATTTATGTTGATTTCGGGGTCAAAATAATCAGGGAATGACATAGATGTTTACCTAAGTCCCTTGATTGAAGACTAAAATGAGTTGTGTGAAGAAGGTGTTGATATTATTGATGTGAATAAGAAGAAAGTTTTTAAGATGCGGGCCATGATATTTTGCATCATAAATGACTTCCTTACATACATAAACTTGTAACATGATTTATGAGGAAGGGACATGCTGCTGTCAAATTCAACAGTATGGAAGGAAGATAATTTATCTTATTTTTAAGAGATTTCTTAGATAGGACCACCCATATCTTAGACAAGACCACCCATATCATTGATTGAAGAAAGCTTTCTTTGGCAATCAAAAGCATGAAGATGCTTTGGAGGTATTGATTGAAGAGCAAGTTTATGATAGGGTGAAAGCCATCTATGTTAAGGTAAAAGTTCTTTCTTTTTTTTATCTTCCACATTGACACAATTTTAATGTGAGGTACTATGTTGATGCCATGCTTGTAAAGAAAAACATATGTGATAGTATTTTTGGAATATATATGGTAGTTGGAATAATTCTCAACATATATGGTAATTGCAAGGATGATGTGAAGGTAAAATTGGATTTGTAAAATATGGAAATACAAGTGGACTTACATACAAGGCTAGATGGTAAGGGGAGTTAATGTCTCCCAGCTTCTCATACTTTGTAGATCAAAGGATGAGAAAAAGAATTTTTTATGATTGTTTACACAATCAAAGTTTCATCCAGATATTCTTGAAAACTTAAGAAACTTGCATCGATGAATGATTTGAAACTAGTAGGCCAAAAATATCATGATTGCCATATCTTAATACAACAACTAAACCCAGTCACTATTATCCATACAAATATGGAATAGTAGTACATTGATGCAGAATATTGTTGTTCATACATATTCAACCCCATTGCAGCACTTCATATAGAATCCAACAACCTTGGCATGGATTAAAGTGAATGTTGATGGATCGGTGACTTCATCTAGTTAAAACGAAAGATGTGGTGGAGTAATTAGAGATCACATTAGAAGTTGGGTTGCTACTGACTTCGTGCTTTTGAAGCTAATGAATGGACTATTTTTAGGGTCTTTATCTTGCATGGGTTTTAGGTTTCAAGAAAGTCATTCTTGAATAGGATGCAAAGTCTATGATTGACATGATGAAGAGTAAAAATGGTATTAAAATATGTAGCTTGTTGTTTCTGCAAATTTAGAAATTCATGCACCACTCATGGGAGTTGGAGTTAGAGTTGGAGTTGTAGCATGTGTCAAGAGCACAACACCGTCTTGCTTATGCTTTAGCAAACGATGGTTTATTTCTTCCACGATACCGAGTTCATGTCCACCCATTTGTGGACCTGAGTAGCTAATGAGCTTATCAAATTTAATTCCCTTTTAGATTGAATATTGTAACGTGACTTGGACCAATCCCTATTTTGTATTAAAAACTACTCCCAATTGTTATTCTAGGCATCTTTGAATATTTATTTGAAATACATTTTAACAAGAACTTGCTTCTTCTTAATGAAGATTGTACCATATTTTATCATACTAATTAAAGGTCAATTTGAGGTGTTTCCTAGGTTATTACTGCATGTCTTAGCATTAATTTGGATTAGGAAGCCTGGCATTAAATTATGCCCAATCAGGCGTAAAATTATCACAAAATATTATTTAATTCATGCGATGAGTTTCCTTGGACTTTTTATACTTGTTTTATATTTTCGGAACTTTTGAAGAAGCTAGTAAACTTGCGAAATGCAAATTAATGACTTCAAATTGAAGGGAAAAAAAAAGAGAATGACCACAGTGAAGTGTGCGCTTTGATAGGTCATATGGGTTAATTGGACTTGTGTAATAGGAGATATGAATTTTTGAAATTGTGTCCTGTTTCTGGAATGAAATCTGGAACAGTTTGTATTTGATGAAATTCTGGGAGTGATATGGCTGTGATGACCAAAATTGAGTATTTTTATAAGAAATTATACTGAAAGAGCTTCACATAGGAATTGGAACCACCCCAAT
>JANTPZ010108751.1:0-11166 GCA_025593235.1 Vachellia pachyceras | reverse complement strand
CTAGAATCCTCATTCAAAAATGAGAAGGAAAGGAAGTTTCCAAGCAATTCCGAGACTGTGATAAATTTTCGTACTTTCCAAAAAAAGAAGGCAAGAAATGGACAAGAGCCGTTTCTGAAGCAAGTGGATGAATTTTCAAAAACTAACAAAACATCTAGAATCCTCATTCAAAAATAAGTTGGAGAGGAAGTTTCCATGCAATTCCGAGACAATGAAAAATTTTCGTACTTTCCGACCAATGAAGGCCAGAAACGGACAGGCTCCGTTTTTGAAGCAAATGGATGAATTTTCATAAACTAATGAAACATTTAGAATCCTCATTCAAAAATAAGTGGGAGAGGAAGTTTCCACGCAATTTCGAGACAGGGAAAAATTTTCGTACTTTCCGCCCAAAGAAGGCAAGAAACGGACGTGCGCCGTTTCTCAAGCAAATGGATGAATTTTCATAAACTAACTAAACATCTAGAATCCTCATTCAAAAATAAGTGGGAGAGAAAGTTTCCACGAAAGTCCGAGACTGTGAAAAATTTTCGTTCTTTCCAACCAAAAAAGGCTAGTAACGGACGAGCGCTGTTTCTGCAGCAAATGGATGAATTTTCAAAAACTAACGTAACATCTAGAATCCTCATTCAAAAATGCGTAGGAGATGAAGTTTCCATGCAATTGCGAGACAGTGAAAAATTTTCTATTTCCGACCAAAGAAGGCCTGAAACAGACGAGGACCGTTTCTGAAGCAAATGGATGAATTTTCAAAAACTAACCTAACATCAAGAATCCTCATTCATACATGGGCAGGACAGGAAGTTTCCACGCAATTCGGAGACTGTAAAAAATTTCGTACTTTCTGCCCAAAGAAGGTCAGAAACGGGCGGGCGCCGTTTCTGAAGCAAATGGATGAATTTTCATAAAATAACCAAACATCTAGAATCCTCATTCAAAAATAAGCGGGAGAGGAAGTATCCACGCAATTCCGAGACTGTGAAAAACTTTCTACTTTTCGACCAAAGAAGGCCAGAAAAGGACGTGCGCCGTTTCTCAAGCAAATGGATGAATTTTCAAAAACTAACCAAACATCTAGAATCCTCATTCAAAAATAAGTCGGAGAGGAAGTTTCCACGCAATTCCGAGACTGTGAAAAATTTTCGTACTTTCCGACCAATGAAGGCAAGAAATGGACAGGCGCCGTTTTTGAAGCAAATGGATGAATTTTCATAAACTAACGAAACATCTAGAATCCTCATTCAAAAATAAGTGGGAGAGGAAGTTTCCATGCAATTCCGAGACAGGGAAAAATTTTCGTACTTTCCAGCCAAAGAAGGCCAGAAACGGACGTGCGCCGTTTCTCAAGCAAATGGATGAATTTTCATAAACTAAATAAACATCTAGAATCCTCATTCAAAAATAAGTGGGAGAGGAAGTTTCCACGCAAGTCCGAGACTGTGAAAAATTTTCGTTCTTTCCGACGAAAAAAAGGCTAGTAACGGACGCGCGCCGTTTCTGAAGCAAATGGATGAATTTTCAAAAGCTAACAAAACATCTATAATCAAGATTCAAAAATTAGAAGGGGAGGAAGTTTTCACGCAAGTCCGAGAATGTGAAAATTTTTCTTACTTTCCGACCAAAGAAGGCCAGAAAGTACGTGCGCTGTTTCTCAAGCAAATGGATGAATTTTCAATAACTAACCAATGATCTAGAATCCTCATTCAAAAATGAGTAGGATAGTAAGTTTCCACGCAATTCCGAGAATGTGAAAATTTTCGTGCTTTCTGACCAAAGAAGTTAAGAAACGGACGTGCGCCATTTCTCAAACAAATGGATGAATGTTCAAAAACTAACCAAACATCAAGAATCCTCATTCAAAAATAAGTGGGAGAGGACGTTTCCACACAATTCCGAGACTGTGAAAAATTTTCTTATTTCCGATCAAGCAAGGCCTGAAACGGACACGCGCAGTTTGTGAAGCAAATGGATGAATTTTCAAAAACTAACCAAACATCTTGAATCATCATTCAAAAAAGAGTACGAGAGGAATTTTCCATGCAATTGTGAGAAAGAGAAAAATTTTCTTATTTCCGACCACAGAAGGTCTGAAACGGACGAGCGCCGTTTTTGAAGCAAATGGATGAATTTTCAAAAACTAACAAAACATCTAGAATCCTCATTCAAAAATAAGTGGGAGAGGAAGTTTCCACGCAAGTCCGAGACTGTGAAAAATTTTCGTCCTTTCCGACCAAAGAAGGCTAGTAACAGACGAGCGCTGTTTCTGCAGCAAATGGATGAATTTTCAAAAACTAACGTAACATCTAGAATCCTCATTCAAAAATGCGTAGGAGATGAAGTTTCCATGCAATTCCGAGACAGTGAAAAATTTTCATACTTCCGACCAATGAAGGCCAGAAACGGACAGGCGCCGTTTTTGAAGCAAATGGATGAATTTTCATAAACTAACAAAATATCTAGAATCCTCATTCAAAAATAAGTGGGAGAGGAAGTTTCCACGCAATTCCGAGACAGGGAAAAATTTTCGTACTTTCCGGCCATTGAAGGCCAGAAACGGACGTGCGCCATTTCTCAAGAAAATGGATGAATTTTCATAAACTAACTAAACAACTAGAATCCTCATTCAAAAATAAGTGGGAGAGGAAGTTTCCACGCAAGTACGAGACTGTGAAAAATTTTCGTCCTTTCCGACCAAAGAAGGCTAGTAACGGACGAGCGCTGTTTCTGCAGCAAATGGATGAATTTTAAAAAACTAACCGAACATCTAGAATCCTCATTCAAAAATGAGTAGGAGATGAAGTTTCCATGCAATTGCGAGACAGTGAAAAATTTTCTTATTTCCGACCAAATAAGGCCTGAAACGGACGAGGACCGTTTCTGAAGCAAATGTATGAATTTTCAAAAACTAACCGAACATCTAGAATCCTCATTCAAAAATGAGTAGGAGATGAAGTTTCCATGCAATTGCGAGACAGTGAATAATTTTCTTATTTCCGACCAAAGAAAGCCTGAAACGGACGAGGACCGTTTATGAAGCAAATGGATGAATTTTCAAAAACTAACAAAACATCTAGAATCCTCAGTCAAAAATGAGAAGGAAAGGAAGTTTCCAAGCAATTCTGAGACTGTGATAAATTTTTGTACTTTCAAAAAAAAGAAGGCCAGAAACGGACGAGCGCCGTTTCTCAAGCAAGTGCATGAATTTTCAAAAACTAACCAAACATCGAGAATCCTCATTCAAAAATAAGTTGGAGAGGAAGTTTCCATGCAATTCCGATACAGTGAAAAATTTTCGTACTTTCCGACCAATGAAGGCCAGAAACAGACGGGCGCCGTTTTGTGAAGCAAATGGATGAATTTTCATAAACTAACGAAACATCTAGAATCCTCATTCAAAAATAAGTGGGGGAGGACATTTCCACGCAATTCCGAGACTGTGAAAGGCTTTCGTACTTTCCGACCAAAGAAGGCCAGAAACGGACGTGCCCGTTTCTGAAGCAAATGGATGAATTTTCAAAAACTAACAAAACATCTAGAATCCACATTCAAAAATTAGTAGGGGAGGACGTTTCCACGCAATTTCGAGACTGTGAAAATTTTTCGTACTTTCCGACCAAAGAAGGCCAGAAAGGACGTGCGCTGTTTCTCAAGCAAATGCATGAATTTTCAATAACTAACCAATGATCTAGAATCCTCATTCAAAAATGAGTAGGACAGTAAGTTTCCATGCAATGTTGAGACTGAAAATTTTCGTACTTTCCGACCAAAGAAGGCAAGAAACGGACATGCGCCGTTTCTCAAGCAAATGGATGAATGTTCAAAAACTAACCAAACATCAAAAATCCTCATTCAAAAATAAGTCGGAGAGGAAGTTTCCACACAATTCTGAGATTGTGAAAAATTTTCTTATTTCCGATCAAGCAAGGCCTGAAACGGACGCGCGCAGTTTGTGAAGCAAATGGATGAATTTTCAAAAACTAACCAAACATCTAGAATCATCATTCAAAAATGAGTACGAGAGGAATTTTCCATGCAATTGTGAGAAAGAGAAAAATTTTCTTATTTCCGACCAAAGAAGGTCTGAAACGGACGAGCGCCGTTTATGAAGCAAATGGATAAATTTTCAAAAACTAACAAAACATCTAGAATCCTCATTCAAAAATGAGTAGGAGATGAAGTTTCCATGCAATTGCGAGACAGTGAAAAATTTTCTTATTTCCGACCAAAGAAGGCCTGAAACGGACGAGGACCGTTTCTAAAGCAAATGTATGAATTTTCAAAAACTAACCGAACATCTAGAATCCTCATTAAAAATGGGTAGGACAGGAAGTTTCCACGCAATTCGGAGACTGTGAAAAAGTTTCGTACTTTCCGACCAAAGAAGGTAACAAAACGGACGAGCGCCGTTTCTGAAGCAAATGGATGAATTTTCAAAAACTAACCAAACGTCTAGAATCCTCATTCAAAAATGGGTAGGACAGGAAGTTTCCACGCAATTCGGAGACTGTGAAAAAGTTTCGTACTTTCTGACCAATGAAGGTAAGAAACGGACGAGCGCCGTTTCTGAAGCAAATGGATGAATTTTTTAAAAACTAACCAAACATCTAGAATCCTCATTCAAAAATAAGTCGTAGAGGAAGTCTCCACGCAATTCCGAGACTATGAAAAATTTTCGTACTTTCCGAACAAAGAAGGTCAGAAACAGACGTGCGCCGTTTCTGAAGCAAATGGATGAATTTTCAAAAACTAACCAAACATCTATAATCCTCATTCAAAAATAAGCGGGAGACGAAGTGTCCACGCAATTCCGAGACTGTGAAAAACTTTCGTACTTTCGACCAAGGAAGGCCAGACACGGACGTGCGCCGTTTCTTAAGCAAATGGATGAATTTCCATAAACTAACGAAACATCTAGAATCCTCATTCAAAAATTAGTAGGGGAGGAAGTTTCCACACAATTCCGAGACTGTGAAAATTTTTCGTACTTTCCGACCAAAGAGGACCAGAAAGTACGTGCGCTGTTTCTCAAGCAAAGGTTGAATTTTCAATAACTAACCAATGATCTAGAATCCTCATTCCAAAATGAGTAGGACAGTATGTTTCCACGCAATTCTAGACTGTGAAAATTTTCGTACTTTCCTACTAAAGAAGTCGAGAAACGGACGTGTGCCGTTTCTCAAGCAAATGGATGAATGTTCAAAAACTAACCAAACATCCAGAATCCTCATTCAAAAATAAGTTGGAGAGGAAGTTTTCATGCAATTCCGAGACAGTGAAAAATTTTCGTACATTCCGACCAATGAAGGCCAGAAACGAACGGCGCTGTTTTTGAAGCAAATGGATGAATTTTCCTAAACTAACGAAACATCTAGAATCCTCATTCAAAAATAAGTGGGGGAGGACGATTTCCACGCAATTCTGAGACTGTGAAAAATTTTCGTACTTTCCGACGAAAGAAGGCCAGTAACGGACGAGCGTCGTTTCTGAAGCAAATGGATGAATTTTCAAAAACTAAAAAAACATCTAGAATCCACATTCAAAAATTAGTAGGGGAGGATGTTTCCAGGCAATTCCGAGACTGTGATAAATTTTCGTACTTTCCGACCAAGGAAGGTCTGAAACGGACGAGCGCCGTTTATGAAGCACATGGATGAATTTTGAAAAATTAACACAACACTAGAATCCTCATTCAAAAATAAGAAGGAAAGCACGTGCGCTGTTTCTCAAGCAAATGGATGAATTTTCAATAACTAACTAATGATCTAGAATCTATGTTTCCACGCAATTCCAAGACTGTGAAAATTTTCGTACTTTCCGACCAAAGAAGTCAAGAAACGGACGTGCGCCATTTCTTAAGCAAATGGATGAATGTTCAAAAACTAACCAAACATCACGAATCCTTATTCAAAAATAAGTCGGAGAGGATGTTTTCACACAATTCCGAGACTGTGAAAAATTTTCATATTTCCGATCAAGCAAGGCCTGAAACGGACGAGCGCAGTTTGTGAAGCAAATGGATGAATTATCAAAAACTAACCAAACATCTAGAATCATCATTCAAAATTGAGTACGAGAGGAATTTTCCATGCAATTGTGAGAAAGAGAAAAATTTTCTTATTTCCGACCAAAGAAGGTCTGAAACGGACGAGCGCCGTTTATAAAGCAAATTGATGAATTTTCAAAAACTAACAAAACATCTAGAATCCTCATTCAAAAATGAGAAGGAAAAGAAGTTTCCAAGCAATTCCGAGACTGTGATAAATTTTCGTACTTCCCAAAAAAAGAAGGCCAGAAACGGACGAGCGCCGTTTCTGAAGCAAGTGGATGAATTTTCAAAAACTAACCAAACATCGAGAATCCTCATTCAAAAATAAGTTGGAGACGAAGTTTGCATGTAATTGCGAGACAGTGAAAAATTTTCGTACTTTCCGACCAATGAAGGCCAGAAACGGACGGGCGCCGTTTTTGAAGCAAATGGATGAATTTTCATAAACTAACGAAACATCTAGAATCCTCATTCAAAAATAAGCGGGAGAGGAAGTGTCCACACAATTCCGAGACTGTGAAAAACTTTCGTACTTTCCGACCAAAGAAGGCCAGAAACGGATGTGCGCCGTTTCTCAAGCAAATGGATGAATGTTCAAAAACTAACCAAACATCAATAATCCTCATTCAAAAATAAGTAGGAGAGGAAGTTTCCACACAATTCCGAGACTGTGAAAAATTTTCATATTTCCGATCAAGCAAGGCCTGAAACAGACGAGCGCAGTTTGTGAAGCAAATGGATGAATTTTCAAAAACTAACCAAACATCTAGAATCAACATTCAAAAATGAGTACAAGAGGAATTTTACATGCAATTGTGAGAAAGAGAAAAATTTTCTTATTTCCGACCAAAGAAGGTCTGAAACGGACGAGCGTCGTTTATGAAGCAAATGGATGAATTTTCATAAACTAACGAAACATCTAGAATCCTCATTCAAAAATAAGCGGGAGAGGAAGTTTCCACGCAAGTCTGAGACTGGGAAAAATTTTCGTCCTTTCCGACCAAAGAAGGCTAGGAACGGACGAGTGCCGTTTCCGAAGCAAATGGATGAATTTTCAAAAACTAACCAAACATCGAGAATCCTCATTCAAAAATGAGTGGGATAGGAAGTTTCCACGCAATTCGGAGACTGTGAAAAATTTTCGTATTTTCCGACCAAAGAAGGTCAGAAACGGACGACGGCTGTTTCTGAAGCAACTAGATGAATTTTCCCAAACTTACCAAACATCTAGAATCCTCATTCAAAAATAAGTGCGAGAAAAAGTTTCCACGCAATTCCGAGACTGTGAAAAACTTTCGTACTTTCCGACCAAAGAAGGCGAGTAACGGACGAGCGCTGTTTCTGCAGCAAATGGATGAATTTTCAAAAACTAACCGAACATCTAGAATCCTCATTCAAAAATGAGTAGGAGATGAAGTTTCCATGCAATTGCGAGACAGTGAAAAATTTTCTTATTTCCGACCAAAGAAGGCCTGAAACTGACGAGGACCGTTTCTGAAGCAAATGGATGAATTTTCAAAAACTAATCAAACATCTAGAATCCTCATTCAAAAATGAGTGGGATAGGAAGTTTCCACGCAATTCGGAGACTGTGAAAAATTTTCGTACTTTCCGACCAAAGAAGGTCATAAACGGACGAGTGCTGTTTCTGAAGCAACTGGATGAATTTTCATAAACTTACCAAACATCTTGAATCCTCATTCAAAAATAAGTGGGAGAAAAAGTTTCCACGCAATTCCGAGACTGTGAAAAACTTTCGTACTTTCCGACCAAAGAAGGCGAGTAACGGATGAGCGCTGTTTCTGCAGAAATGGATGAATTTTCAAAAACTAACCGAACATCTAGAATCCTCATTCAAAAATGAGTAGGAGATGAAGTTTCCATGCAATTGCGAGACAGTGAAAAATGTTCTTATTTCCGACCAAAGAAGGTCTGAAACAGACGAGCGCCGTTTATGAAGCAAATGGATGAATTTTTCAAAAACTAACAAAACATCTAGAATCCTCATTCAAAAATGAGAAGGAAAAGAAGTTTCCAAGCAATTCCGAGACTGTGATAAATTTTCGTACTTTCCAAAAAAAGAAGGCCAGAAACGAACGGGCGCCATTTCTGAAGCAAGTGGATGAATTTTCAAAAACTAACCAAACATCCAGAATCATCATTCAAAAATAAGTTGGAGAGGAAGTTTCCATGCAATTCCGAGACAGTGAAAAATTTTCGTACTTTCCAACCAATGAAGGCCAGAAACGGACGAGCGCTGTTTTTGAAGCAAATGGATGGGCACCATTTCTGAAACAAATGGTTGAATTTTCATAAACTAACGAAACATCTAGAATCCTCATTCAAAAATAAGTCGGAGAGGAAGTTTCCACGCAATTCCGAGAATGTCAAAAATTTTCGTTCTTTCCGACAAAAGGCCAGAAACGGACGAGCGACGTTTTTGAAGCGGATGGATGAATTTCCAAAAACTAACCAAAATCAAGAATCCACATTCAAAAATGAGTCGGAGAGGAAGTTTCCACGCAATTCCGAGAGTGTGAAAAATTTTCATACTTTCCGTCCAAAGAAGGCCTGAAAGTACGTGTGCTGTTTCTCAAGCAAATGGATGAATTTTCAATAACTAACCAATGATCAAGAATCCTCATTCAAAAATGAGTAGGACAGTAAGTTTCCACGCAATTCGGAGACTGTGAAAAACTTTCGTACTTTCTGACCAAAGAAGTCAAGAAACGGACATGCGCCGTTTCTCAAGCAAATGGATGAATGTTCAAAAACTAACCAAACATCAAGAATCCTCATTCAAAAATAAGTAGGAGAGGAAGTTTCCACACAATTCCGAGACTGTGAAAAATTTTCATATTTCCGATCAAGCAAGGCCTAAAAACGGACGAGCGCAGTTTGTGAAGCAAATGGATGAATTTTCAAAAACTAACCAAACATCTAGAATCATCATTCAAAAATGAGTACGAGAGGAATTTTCGATGCAATTGTGAGAAAGAGAAAAATTTTCTTTTTTCCGAGCAAAGAAGGTCTGAAACGGACGAGCGCCGTTGATGAAGCAAATGGATCAATTTTCAAAAACTAACAAAACATCTAGAATCCTTATTCAAAAATGAGAAGGAAAGGAAGTTTCCAAGCAATTCCGAGACTGTGATAAATTTTCTTACTTTCCAAAAAAAGAAGGCCAGAAACGGACATGCGCCGTTTCTTAAGCAAATGGATGAATTTTCAAAATCTAACTGAACATCTAGAATCCTCATTCAAAAAGGAGTAGGAGATAAAGTTTCCATGCAATTGCGAGATAGTGAAAAATTTTGTTATTTCCGACCAAAGAAGGCCTGAAACGGACGAGGACCGCTTCTAAAGCAAATGGATGAATTTTCAAGAACTAACCCAACATCTAGAATCCTCATTCAAAAATAAGTCGGAGAGGAAGTTTCCACGCAATTCCGAGACTGTGAAAAATTTTCGTTCTTTCCGACAAAAGAAGGCCAGAAACGGATGAGCGAAGTTTTTGAAGCGGATGGATGAATTTCCAAAAAATAACCAAAACGAAGAATCTTCATTCAAAAATGAGTGGGAGAGGAAGTTTTCATGCGAATCCGAGAATGTGAAAAATTTTCGTTCTTCGTACCGAAGAAGGCCAGAAATGGACGAGCGACGTTTTTGAAGCAAATGGATGAATTTCCAAAAACTAACCAAACATCAAGAATCCTCATTCAAAAATGAGTCAGAGAGGAAGTTTCCACGCAATTCCGAGAATGTGAAAAATATTCGTACTTTCCGACCAAAGAAGGACAGAAACGCACTGGTGCCGTTTCTGAAGCAAATGGATGAATTTCCAAAAACTAACCAAACATCAAGAATCCTCATTCAAAAATGAGTACGAGAGGAAGTTTCCATGCAATTCTGAGACAGAAAAAATTTTCGTACTTTGAACCAAAGAAGGCTAGAAACAGACGTGCGCTGTTTCTTAAGCAAATGGATGAATTTTCAAAATCTAACCAAACATCCAGAATCCTCATTCAAAAATGAGTAGGCGAGGAAGTTTCCACGCAATTCCGAGAATGTGAAAAATTTTCGTACTTTCCGACCAAAGAAGGACAGAAACGTATCGGCGCCGTTTCTGAAGAAAATGGATGAACTTTCTAAACTAAGAAAACATCGAGAATCCTCATTCAAAAATGAGTACGAGAGGAAATTTCCATGCAATTCTGAGATAGAAAAAATTTTTTGTACTTCAATCCAAAGAAGGCCAGAAACGGACGTGCGCCGTTTCTTAAGTAAATGGATGAATTTTCACAATATAACCAAACATCCAGAATCCTCATTCAAAAATAAGTTGGAGAGGAAGTTTCCACGCAATTTCGAGACTGTGAATATTCGTTCTTTCTGACAACTAAAGGCCAGAAACAGACGAGCGACGCTTTTGAAGCGGATGGATGAATTTCCAAAAAATAACCAAAACGAAGAATCCTCATTCAAAAATCAGTGGGAGAGGAAGTTTTCACGCGAATCCGAGAATGTGAAAAATTTTCGTTCTTCGGACCGAAGACGGACGAGCCACGTTTTTGAAGCAAATGGATGAATTTCCAAAAACTAACCAAACATCAAGAATCCTCATTCAAAAATGAGTCGGAGAGGAAGTTTCCACGCAATTCTGAGAATGTGAAAAATATTCGTACTTTCTAACCAAACAAGGACAGAAACGCAACGGCGCCGTTTCTGAAGCAAATGGATGAACTTTCTAAACTAAGCAAACATCTAGAATCCTCATTCAAAAATGAGTACGAGAGGAAGTTTCCACGCAATTCTAAGACAGAGAAAATTTTTATACTTCGAACCAAAGAAGGGCAGAAACGGACGTGCGCCGTTTCTAAAGCAAATGGATCAATTTTTAAAAACTAACCCAACATCTAGAATCCTCATTCAAAAGTGGGTAGGACAGGAAGTTTCCACGCAATTCCGAGACTGTGAACAACTTTCGTACTTTCCGACCAAAGAAGGCCAGAAACAGATGAGCGCCGTTTCTGAAGCAAATGGATGAATTTTCAAAAACTAACAAAAAATCTAGAATCCACATTCAAAAGTTAGTAGGGGAGGACGTTTCCACGCAATTC